>SJYV01034234.1:125317-183663 GCA_006410875.1 Neotragus pygmaeus | reverse complement strand
TTGGGAACCTGTGAGAAGAGGCTGGGGTGGGGGTGGGGCTGAAGATGGAAGGGAGCCCCTCCCTTCTTCCCGGGGACCAGACTATGGCTTTCTTTTCCGCTCCCTCTATTTGTGGGTGGTCATATGAAGCTCCCCGCCATTGGAGCAGAATTGGAAGGTAGGGCCTCTGGGAGGGCGGGGGAGCCAAGTGACATCCATGCTGTGCCTGCCTGCACGTTAGCTAATCATGTCCTTCTGGGTTGGCTTCGTGGCTATTTCTGTATAGGAAGGTTTGCTCCTCTCCTGAAGTGCGGCTGCATTGGATAGCATGACTATCTATCCACCCGCTCTGATTCATAACAGCATACGGTGCAAATCAAATCGAAATGCTAAAGTTTCCCATTTATTCGGTGTTGGTTAGCCAGGAGGCTACCAGCAGCCCTGAAGGTAGCAGCACCTTGTTAGGAGGTCAGCTGCCTTCCCAGGATGGTAAGTGGAAAGAAGCAGGGCCTTTTTTTTTTTTTTTCCTGAGTGGCAGGAATATTGCTAAACTGGTCTCGTCTCTCTCTCTGTGCCATCCCTCGCCCCCTGTACCCCTTGACTTCACGTCGATCTCTAAAAGGGCAGTTGGAACCTTTAAACGAGGTGAGTGAATTCGGTGATTTGTTTGGTCTGGCTTCTAATCAAGAAATGCTTGCTTTTCATTTTGGAGCCTTTCGTGGGGCTGTGAGGATGCTGACTATTAAATAACAACCGGATATTGATAACAGCTCGGTTTCGATGCCATTCAAGGGAAGGGAGATCCCGGTGAAAAGATACTAGTTAATGAGACTAGGTTTCCCTTCCCACTCTCTACTTATTCCATTTGATTATCTCTGTTTACTTTAATGTCATGAAATTATTAAAAAAAAATTTTGTGCTCTGCTTTCAAGAAGACAGAGTAATACTCATTGTGTTTGGCGAACATCTTGCATAGCCCTCACGATGTTGAATAAACCACCCACGTGTCAAGAAAGACTTTCATATACAAAGGAAAATACCTGCAAACGTTTTGCTTGCTATTAATGGCTCAAGCTGGCTGGTGTTTGCCATCTTTGTACCTGCAGTTGGTAAATAGGAATGGAAAACAGTTTGTTCTGAGAGATCAGCCGGGGAGACAGACCTCCCGAATGTCATTGTTTCTCATCAGGGACCGGCTGCTCGTAACCGGGTGCTTTTCCTCTTCTTCCTGCCCTCCCCATCCCTCCTCTGCCCACCGCCCCCCGTGGGCTCAGGGTGTCCTTTCCAGAATCTCCGACCTGCTGCTCTGCAGATGGACTTGCCGCCACTGCTGTCAAAAGTGCTGTGAGTCCAGCTGCTGCCAGTCGAGTGAGGATGAAGTTGAGATTCTGGGACCTTTCCCTGCCCAGACTCCTCCCTGGCTGTAAGTAAAACTGCTCTGAACTTCCTAGAAAGCCACCTTAAGACGACCTTCCTTCTCTCTGTTTCTGCGAGGGGTCTGGGACAACTAGGGGTATGAGGGGGGGATGGCTGAGTTTCCATTGACCTCCTAGTCGCTGATGGCTTGTACTGTGTGCCTCATTGCGTTTGGCAAGCTGGTGAGACCAGCTCAGGGTGGGGCTTCTGTTCAGCTGGTTTTCACAACCGGCCTTCTGAGATACGAACCGTGTAATGCTAAGCATGTGGGCGCTTTTAATCATGTTGAGTGTCGTTCCAAGTGGAAAAAGAGATCTGTGAGCATCTCTGTTCTTCAAGGGATGTCCAGATCCTAAAGGTTTTCCATCCAAGTCAGTATGACGAACCATCCTAGCACCTGGCCCATGCTAAACACTCAGTGAGTATTTGGTGTGGATGACATGAACAAACAAGTGCCTCTTTGCTGATCTGACCAAGAACTTCAGTAACAGGGAAGCAGAACACACCTCCAGGCTCCATCGTGTCCTCCAACGCTGTTTATGCTCTCTCTGGCATCTTTCGTTTTATTTCCAATTCGTTCTCCTCCCGCGCCTGCATACAACATCTCCATCTGCCAGTCGCTCTGATATTTTGGGAATGCAGTTTTGAAGCTTTTCAGCCACGTGTCTGGGCCACCTCTCTGTGGCTGGGAGGGGAGCGTGGCCAGAGTCTGGGTTGAATCTAGAGGGCCAGGGCCTGGGAATCATCCAGTGCAGCTTCCCATGATATAGAGAAGGATGCCCAGGGAGGCAGGAAGATGGTGTGAGGGCCCGCAGCTGGAGCCTCAGTGGGAATCCTGTGCTGTCTCAGGTAAATCCTTGGGCTAAGATTCCAGAAGCCTCTGGCACCCCATCTTTTCCTTGGGGGTCATGCCTCAATCCTCTAATTTTTTTTTGAGAAGCAAGTATCAAATATTTTCATAGCAGAATGGCCCTGGGTCACAATCTGTGAGTTCAAATTCTACTTCTAATTTTTTCCCGTTCTGTGACCTCAGGCAATTTGCTTGATCTCTCTGTGCCTTGATTTCCCATCTGTCAAATGGGGATGATAAAATAAAGTAGTATTTATCTTATAGAGTTGTTGTGATGATTGCATGAATTAGTTTATGGAAAAATACCTTGTTAGCAATCATAAACATAAGTGATTTCATTTTACCCTATTTTAGTCTGGGTTTCCTCATCTGTAAAGTAGGGGAAATAATAGAACTTATTTTATAGGGTTGCTATTGATAATAGTGACATATGCACGTAACATGCTTAGCGCAGTAGTAAGTATTCATCTCTATCATTATTAAGTTATTGAGAGATTCTTTAAATTGATGTAACGACTATGTGAAGGAATCTTCCCTGACTCACAGGTTGTAGCCTGAATCCTGCAGTTGTGCAGAGTTGAGATGTTTGGTGAAACCAGCTCGTTAATGAAGGAATTGTTCCCATTTTCTAGTGATGGAGGTTGGCTCAGCCCATCTGGTGTCTTTAAAGCCATGCTCAGAAGATTTCCAGCTCTGTGATGGCATGGCAATTACGTCTTTTTTCATTCCAAAAACTGGTTATTGCCCAGCTGATTAACCTTAAGGCAGAAATTGAGTCCTGAAAGTGTCAATTATGCTGTTGGAAAGTTAAGCTCAGTTTTTTTGGTAGTTATTTCTTGAGGCTGCCCTATGTACCAGGCACTACGGGAGGCACAAGACTAGATGGAGTCCTGTTCCCATGCTCAGGGGCTTTAATATCTGGTATAGAAGATAAGGGCTTCCCTGGTAGCTCAGCTGATAAAGAATCCTCCTGCAGTGCAGGAGACCCCAGTTCAATTCCTGGGTCGGGAAGAGCCATTGGAGAAGGGATAGGTTACCCACTCCAGTATTCTTGGACTTCC
This sequence comes from Neotragus pygmaeus, assembly GCA_006410875.1. Classification (NCBI taxonomy): domain Eukaryota; kingdom Metazoa; phylum Chordata; class Mammalia; order Artiodactyla; family Bovidae; genus Neotragus; species Neotragus pygmaeus. The sequence goes on along the minus strand of SJYV01034234.1, from coordinate 180,357 downwards.
CTTGTGGCTCAGCTGGTAAAGAATCCAATCCACATGCAATGCGGGAGACCTGGGTTCGATCCCTGGGTTAGGAAGATCCCCTGGGGAAGGGAACGGCTGCCCACTCCAGTATGCTGGCCTGGGGAATTCCACGGACTGTACAGTCCATGGGATCGCAAAGAGTTGGACATGACAGAGTGACTTTCACTTTCTTTCACTTCACTATTGGAGATAAAGCAGGTAAATAAATTAGTTGTGTGTTCACATCCTGCACACACATATGACAGTAATGCATAGAATTTTGTTATGGAAAAGTTCTGGGGAAATGGCTTCAGGCATGCCTGGATCCAGGGGCTCAGATGATGTCATGGGTGTGCATGTATGTGCTTTCTCTCTCTCTCTTTCTGTTTCTTCTGTATCGGCCTCATTCTTAAGCCTTCTTTTTTCTTTGCATTATGTTTGAGAGCAGCAAAATAGCAGGAAAGGCTCTCATTGCTCTGGTTTGGGTCACATGCCAATCACTTGATCCAGTCTCTTTTGCTTGGAGGAAAAAGCGCTAGGATAATGTCTTGGTTTCCTGACCTGAAACCAGGGAAAGGGTTATTCCTCCTGAAACACGTGAACTAAGCTAGTCGGACAGGAGTTGGCAGACTTTTCCTATAAAGGGCCAGAGAGTAAATATTTTAGCCTCATGGACTAGTTTTTATTGCAGCCACTCACTTCCATCCTTGTAGTGCGAAAGCAACCATAGGCAATTCACTAATGAATGGCGTGGCTATGCTCCAATAACACTTCTACAAAATCAGGCAGTGGGCCCCAAGTTTGCTGACCTGGGTAATAAACAATTTGGATGCTGTGACTGGATCCTGGGTAGACAAATACCACAGATGGGACACTGCATCTCGGAAGAGTTGGGGGAATCAGACAAAATGAGCCTGCGAGCTCGGGTTGTGTGGGGTCTCAAATGCCAGATTAAGGAATTTGGATTTTCCTCTGAACCAGAGGAGACCCCTGATAGACACTGAAAATCACAGCCTGTTTGCCTCAGATGTTGAGTGTTACAGGTATATGGCTGCTAAGCTGGAGGACAGTTGCGTTTTGCTCAGGTCACTGACCCTTTGTGCAAGCAAAGGGGGTTCTTTCTGGGATTGCATCCTCAGGGAAGACACTTATTTTGGTTATGCTACAAGCAGAGAAGTGAGCTGGAAACTTCCAGCAGCCAACTCACCACATAGCTTCAGGGGGCATCCTTCACATGGTGGTCATGATGAGCGAGACCACCTAGACTTGTGCAGTGCACCGTCTGAACAGCTGTACATGACCTGTGTGCTTCCTAAGGTGACCCAGGTCTTCCCTTGAATCCTAGGTAGCATCGAGGACATTTTTGATAGTCAACATCATACCAAATATTAAGAGAAATCTGTAAAGAGGAGGCAGGTTAAATCCTCCAGAAAGAGAATTTACAGCTTGTGCTTTCCCCAGATTTATTTACCAAGCGGGCATTTGCATGTTATCAAACAGGCAGGGAGCAGAAATGTCAAGCATACAGGCTTTGCAGTACCATTCCTACTGTGCCATTTGAGCTGGGAACCACAGAATGTGCCTCTCTGTGGGGTGGCATGTGGCAGGTGAGCTGGGTCTTTGCCAGTGTGATCGGAGGGGACACACCATTAATTGTCACATATGCTTTTGACATGTGGGACCTGCAGCTTTCCTGGGCTGGACTGGGCTGATGAGACTCAGAAAAACCAACTCACCATATGGTGCCATCCGACTGGCTCCTTCTGTGGCAGTGCCAGAAAGACCCCCACTGAAGAGTGAATTAGGTTATTTCTTTGTCCAAGAGGCATGTGTTGAGTATCTTCTATGTGCAGGGTTCTTCCAGGCCTCCTAGGGGATGCCCAGCTCGGTAGTGTGGGGCATGTAGTCCGGAGTCTGGTACTGCTGGACTCCACTGGGGTTCTGCCATTCAGCGGTGCAGATCCATTCTCCTTCCCTCCCGCCACCTGACCAGGGCTCCGTTTCCCTGTCTGTAAAAGGGGTAGGGGTGGTTCATAACAACTAACTCCTGGGTTGTTTCAAGCCTGAAATGATGGTTCAGATAGAGCATTTAGCACAGTGCCTGGCACACAGTAGGTGCTCAGTAGCTACTGCTACCTTTGATCCTAATAAAGCAGATGCCAACGTTAAGATTTGTAGGCTGTTATGGGAGGGGCGACAAGTCGTGCCCTCTGGTGATTGTGACTCAAGATAAGTCAGATAAAAGCCACCAGAAATGTGTATTCATTCAGTCACTGAAAAAATAAATCAGAGCACCCCACACGTGCCGGGTGCTGTGCTCGGAGGGCAGTGGTGAACGAAGAAGACACTGCCTTTGCCCGCATGGGCCTCTGGCTTAGTGTCAGATGCAGAGGAGAAGCAGGCAGGCCTCACTTAAAGAGGTATCTACTGGAGGGGGACAAAAAAAAGGTGTAGGGGAGATGGGCTGGAAGGAGGCAATTGGACTGGTGGGTCCTCTCTGAGGAGGTGCTGTTGCAGCTGAGATCTGAATGATAAGGAGGAACGAGACAGGTGATGGGGCAGGACGAGCATTCCAGGCAGAAGGGACAGAGGGCCTGGAGGTTTGGTGGTGGCAGAGGAGGCAGGGGTGGCCCAGGTGTACCCTGGGACTCTGTCTGGGAGGAGGCCGCCAAGGCTTCAGGAGGCAATGGCATTTAAGCTGACCCTTGAAGACTGATGGAAGTTTGCAGCTGGAGGCGGCAGCTGCCATGAGGTGTGACAGCCGGGAAACAGGCCAGGCAGGTGGAGGGCCCCAGTGGCCGCCACACGTTTTTGCCGCCTTCCTGGGGAGATGCAGCTGCTCTCCATTACGGGCGAGAAAGATTGATCTAGTGTGATCCCGTCTCCCTTCCATCCCTCCGCCGGCCCCGCTTCGTCTGCTACGTTCTCCTATTCTTGACCAGGAGTGGGAGGCACTGGGCATTGCCCCCCGTAACATGCCTGCTTGTCCCAGCTGTGACCCTAGCTTTGGAAGAACATCAAATCCATTTCATGTCATGCACAGGATGTGTCTGATCTCCCAGAACTTGAAAGTTGCATTTTTTGAGATTGGTTTCTCCGCAGGTTTAAATGTCAACTTGGGGGATGCAGTTTGGGAAGGTATTGGTCTGTGGTTGTGATGGCTGAGGGGCTTGTTATCAACAGGGTCAATCTCACGGCCACTTTGCCAGCTCTCTCCCCTCCCCTTACCCCCACTCCCAGCATCCTCACTAGCTGTGTGAGTACTGGGGGATCTTAAAGCCACCTCTGCTATAATATTGCTAACATCAGCTAAAATGTATTAAGCATCTACCTAGAACATACCAAACACTGTTCTGATCATTTTATATATGTTAGCTCGATCTTCAAAGTCACCATGTAAGGCAGGTACTATTATTAGTCCCATTTTACAGACAGGGAGATGGAGGGAGAGAGAGAGACTTGCCTTGAGCCAGCCTTTAAGTACTACTTTGTATCCCAACCCACAAAAAGTGTACTTTCTATTTTTCCAGCATTTCTAATCTTTATTAGGAGAACATTGAGTTGTGGATGCTGCTATTTACTGGTGTTTCTACGCACTGAACTGTTGTTCTTAAATCATTCATTCTCAGGGCCATTTTGTAGCTCAGAGTCTTAGCTGCTGGCCCACCAGGAAAGTCCCAAGAACCTTTGAGTGACATTGTTACAGGATATTTTTTCAAGATGTTATAGACATAGTGACTGTTGAAATAGCAAGATAATTCTTACCGAAAACTACTTGCAGAAGTTCTAATGCATTTAAACAGCCACATGGTTCCTTCCTGACTGAAGACTGAGAGGTCCCATCTTGATGGCATCACCAACTCAATGGACATGAGTTTGAGTGAATTCCAGGAGTTGGTAATGGACAGGGAGGCCTGGTGTGCTGTAGTCCATGGGGTTGCAAAGAGTCAGACATGACTGAGTGACTGAACTGAACTGATCTTGGTTTAGTCAGGTGGTGCCCGTGTGGCAATATCCTGAATAAGTTTACATATCCCTTCCCCAGCCCCAGCCTCAGCTTTGAAATTATGCAAATTCTTGGCAGATTGTTCTAATTGGGAAATAGTCATTTATTTCATATCACATTTCGTGCATAAAGCAAGACATTATTGAGAATTAAGGGCTATTGAGAATTTATTTCAAATTTGCATTATTCCGAGTTGGATAGACTGGGCCTAAGAGCAGTTTCATCCTTGGTCTGTCCCCCATGGGACAGAGGTGCCAGTCCCTGGGGATTCTCTGACAGTCCCTGAGAACTCTTCCCTCCTACAGGTTGGCCAGCCGGAGCAATGACAAGGACGGGGACTCTGTGCACACAGCCAGTGACGTCCCGCTGACCCCACGGACCAACTCCCCAGATCGGAGATGCTCATCCTCAGACACATCTAAGTCTACATACAGCCTGACCCGGAGGATTTCAAGTAAGCCTCTCTGCTCTGACTGTTGGGGATCCTGGCTCAAGTCAGCTGCCCCTTGGGGTCCATGAAGTACAACCCTGTTATCTGGGCCCCCAGGATAAAGGGAAAGAGCTGGCATTCCCAGATGCTCAACAGCACTCCCAGGGAGAGACGTGAAGGACAGGGTTGCTTCTGGTGAGGAAGTGGAGTGTGGTGTGACAGTCCAGGAGACAGGATGACAGAGAGATAACGGCAGTGTGACAGAGGAGGGCCTCATACCTGATTTCTGCCAAGTTCAGGCAGAAGCAATCATTTTGACTGATTTTTGTTTATACTGATCACAAGTTTCATCGAATTGGCTCAGTTGATGACGTTGTCAGCGTATATAATTTCAGACCCTGAAAGGCAAGTGTTAGTTACCATGTTACACAGCAGGGCCTGCAGATTCAAGTGACTCGAGGTGCCAGGTGGATTGTGTCAGTGGCTAAGTGCCAAGGGCTGGAGGGAGATAAATATCACCCTAGTGAGTGACAAATAGCAGCCGACTCTTGGCCTGGCACTAGGGCAGTGTGGAGACTGGGGCCAGTTGGGAAGCCAGTGTCTTATTGAAGGGAAGCAGCTGCTACTCAGCTGTAGCCATGTGGGATTGTATTACCTGACCTTTCTCAAGAGAAACTGGCAGTCTGGGTTTTTATATGAAACTTCCTTACTTTTCAACCCAAACAGAATGTATCTCTGGGTTGAATTTGGCCCTTGGCCCACTCTTTGTGGGCACTCAGCACACACACACACTGTAGCCTGGGTGCAGACCAGAGGGTGTTATTTGGGTGGGAAAGAGAAAGGGTGATAAAGCCTAGAGTCTCCCAGCCTCTTGTCACTAGCCAAGTGTGTCTCCTCTGTCTCATGCAGCTGATGTCTGAAATTCACTTAACAGAGGGAAAAGGCTTAAATTCATGAAACTAATCCACTCAGCTGGAAATGATTGAGATCTCTGATCTTTTCTGGGAGTGGATGGGGAAGAAAAAAGAAGTAAATTTCAAGAGCTTGAAATAGTGAAACAGACTGGGTGTCTGGCTTCTGTAGCTTCCGTCTTTTCATCTGTAGAGTAAGAGGGCCTGTCTGCCCTGTGCAGCCCGCTGTCCAGTACAGTGGCCACCACAGGCATGTAGCTGAATTGAAATGCACTGTACGTGTTACATACCCACTGGATTCTGAAGCCAGTATGAAAAAAGAGAGAATTTAGAATGTCTCGCTAAAATGTTTTTATATTGATTACATGTTGAAATGATTGTATTTTGGATATATTGGTTTAAATAAAATATAAAAATTAATTTCACCTGCTTCTTTGTACTTTTACATAATTGTGGCTACAAGAAAATTGTAAGTTACCTTTGTGGGCTTCGATGGACCTGAGTTTGAGCACAGTCTGGGAGTTGATGATGGACAGGGAAGCCTGGCTGCAGGCCATGGGGTCACAAAGTGTCGGACATGACTGAGTGACTGAACTGTGGCCTTGTATGTCTGTATCTGGTTCACGTTTTATTTTCTCTTGGATAGTGCTGGTCCAGTATTCTTGCCTACGGAATCCCAGGGATGGGGGAGCCTGGTGGGCTGCCGTCTATGGGGTCGCAGAGTTGGACACGACTGAAGCAACTTAGCAGTAGTAGCAGCAGCAGATGATTCCTAAATCTTACTTCCAGCTCTATACAGAGATGACTGCATTTAGCACACAGTTATCAGGGTGCAACCATGCACTGGCAAGGGCTCATGGTTTTAGCCAACAAGCAGGTATTTGGGCAATCAACAAGATGCCATGAAAGAACAAATACTATGTAACTTTCCCAATAACATGAGGAATCTCATAGTCAGACTCCTAAGCATATGCAGAGTAGGACATGGTTACCCGGGGAGCTTTAACCAGGCAGGTGTTGGTTTCACTTATGCTAGATGAGTAAGTTCTAGAAATTCACTCCAGCAGAGTGTGTAAAATTAGCAGTACTATGTGGAGTACCTAAACATTTGCTAAGAGAGTAGATCTTATGTTCTTAACAGACACACAAAAGTAAGTAAATAAAGAAGGCAGGAGGAAGCTTTTGAATGTGATGGATAGTTTATGGCATAGATTGTGGTGATGGATTCGCGGGTGCATACTTATCATCAAACCATCAAGTTGTGTAGAATATGGACAACTTTGTGTGTGTCAGTCATACCTCAATTAAGTGCTTTGAAAGAGAAAAGAGTGCCATGAGGTTATTGCTTGAATAGAGAGATGAGCAAAGATGGCAACAATGAACCTGGGAGCGGTGAACTCTTCTGCTTAACGCGGAGGGGAGAGGCACCCCGACAGTGACGAGCTGTGAGTGTGATCCTTGAGGGCGAATAACAGTTACCATTCAGTGCCTCTCTCCACATGCACGTTCTGTGCTGGGCTTTCTCCATACATCGCTCAGTGAGTTTTCACCACCATCTTTGATGTGGTTGCTATGATTGGCTCCATGTTACAGATGGGAAAACCGAGTGTGTAAAATGTACCTGGAGTCACTTGGCTCGTTACTAGGGAGTCACGTGGTTCAAAAGGAAGTAGCTGGGTTGGATTTTGACCCAGACACTGGCCCCAGAGCCCACTCTGTGAAAGCGGAGGCCAGGAATGGTTAGACTCAGACCCTGGGGCCAGTTAGGTGGGGCTTGGATCCTGGCTCCTCCTCCTACCAGTTGTGTGCCCTTTGGTGAGTTACTTAGAGTTTCTGTTTCCTCATCTGTAAAGTGAAGGTAATCAGTTCAGTTCTGTTCAGTTCAGCCGCTCAGTGGTGTCCGACTCTTTGCGACCCCATGAATCGCAGCATGCCAGGCCTCCCTGTCCATCACCATCTCCCCGAGTTCACTCAAACTCACGTCCATTGAGTCGGTGAAGGTAATAGTCACTGGCTAATGCCTTGTGAAGATTGTGAGTGTGACAGTGTTAGTCACTCAGTCGTGTCCGACTCTTTGCAAGCCCATGGACTGTAGCCCGCCAGGCTTCTCTGTCCATGGAATTCTCTAGGCAAGAATACTGGAGTAGGTAGCCATTCCCTTCTCCATGTATGCAGGGCATTTAGAGCAGTGCCTGGCAATTAGCTGTCGTGGAGATGGGGATGTTTGTGCTGCTGCCTTTCCTCTCATACAGTAAATAAGAGGATTTCCAGGAGTGGAGAGCACATGGAAAGAGCATTATGAAGCAGAGCAAACAATGTGAGAATCTACGAAAGGTCCTTGATCTCACACATCGGCCCAGATCCAGTCCAGTACTTGGTGGTGTTAATTGTTATTTCTGCTGGGTGTGTAGGTCTCGAGTCCAGACGGCCCAGCTCTCCACTGATTGATATTAAGCCCATCGAGTTCGGCGTTCTCGGCGCCAAGAAAGAGCCCATCCAGCCCTCGGTGCTCAGACGGACCTATACGCCGGATGATTACTTCAGGAAGTTCGAGCCCCGCCTGTACTCCCTCGATTCCAACAGTGACGACGTGGACTTCCTGACGGACGCGGAGATCCTGTCCAAGTACCAGCTGGGCATGCTGCACTTCAGCACGCAGTACGACCTGCTGCACAACCACCTGACGGTGCGTGTGATCGAGGCCAGGGACCTGCCACCCCCGATCTCCCACGACGGCGCGCGCCAGGACATGGCGCACTCCAACCCCTACGTCAAGATCTGCCTCCTGCCAGACCAGAAGAACTCCAAGCAGACCGGAGTCAAACGCAAGACCCAGAAGCCCGTGTTCGAGGAGCGCTACACCTTCGAGATCCCCTTCCTGGAGGCTCAGAGGAGGACCCTGCTCCTGACCGTGCTGGACTTCGATAAGTTCTCACGCCACTGCGTCATCGGCAAGGTGGCTGTGCCTTTGTGCGAGGTCGACCTGGTGAAGGGCGGTCACTGGTGGAAGGCGCTGATTCCCAGTTCTCAGGTAAGGGGTGGGTTGGCAGTGTCTCCTGCTGGGAGCTTTGTAAAAAATGATTATTATTTGTTTAATCTCAGTATTTAAAGGTTTTTTTTTTTTTTGCATTTTTAAAACTTTTGATTTTGAAATAATTTTTTGACTCCCAAGAAGGTGCAAGAACAGTACAGGAGTCCTGTGTGTTCTTCATCCAGCTTACTGGATGGTAAATCTCATAGGATCTGTGTACACTAGGATACCAAGAAACTGCTATTGGTAGCTAAACTAGACCTTATGCAGATTTTACCAGGTTTTTTTTTTTTTTTTAATGTTTACTTATCTATTTGGCTGTATTGGGTGTTAGTTGCGGCACATAAGATCCTGAATCTTTGTTGCATCATGTAGGATCTTTAGTTGTGGCGTGTGGGATCTAGTTCCCTGGCCAGGGTCAAACCCAGGTCCCCTGCATTGGGAGTACAGAGTCCTAGCCACTGGACTACCAGGGAAGTCCCTTCACCAGCATCTTCTGTGTGTGTGTGCATGCATGTGTGTGTGTGTGTGTGTGTGTAGTTCTATGAAATTATATCACATGTATGGATTCAGGTAACCAGCACTACCCTGGGAACTTTTTGTCATTGATGCTGGGTTATTTACTAAGAAGAATTATTTTCCAGAGTATGAAGCTATCTGTCATTTTGACTTTCAGAAATTGATCTGGGAAAAATAAGATGAGGGCTGAAGACCGGGATGATGGATGATTGCTTTTCAGGTGAATTGTAAGATTAGCTTCCTTCCCTCTTCCAGCCCAGTAACATGCAGTGGGCGGCCTGGGGAGCTACCCATGGACCAAGCCCTCTCCCCAATGGGCTTTAGGGTCCCTTTCTGGGGCATTCTGTGGGCTGGAGGATAGCAGTGCACTCACTGTGGGTGGAAAGATGTGGGGGGAGTCCGGGGGGAAAAAGATCCAGTTGGAGGCTGGTCAAGACCATCTATGTCAGACAGTGATCCTTGTAATGCAAATAGGATTAGTTTGCATTGAATACACTGAGGTGCTTCTAAAGCTGAGCTCTGCTGTCCAGGGATTTGATGATCCAGCATCACATTTGGGATGCCCGTGTTAAACAGGAGGACTGGAGGGGCTGCTACATTGTATGTGTGTATATACACATCTTCAAAGCTATCACTCTCTTAGTTTGGATTCCCCAAGAAAAAGAAGACTCTCAAGCAAGGAAGTCATTTAATAGGGAGGTGACACCAGAAGAAATACCAAGAGCAGGTAGGAATATCACTTAAGAGATGGAGATATCAGGCCAGCCACCACTGTGGTGACTGGAGCAGAAACCTGCTAGAGGAACCAGGAGCCAGTGTCGGACATAGGCCTAAGAGCCTTTCCTCCCAAGAGGCCAGGGAGCTGGGGTGTTAATACACCACCTCCTGTCGGTCACTGAACGAAGGCTGAGGGATGAGGAGGTTCATTTCCTGGTATTTCTGGCTTGTGATACTGGCGGGTACAGAGACCCTTGACATCCACAGATGCAAAATATGTACGAGAGCCGGCAGATTCACGCAAGCAGGAATGATCATGGTCGGGAGAAGGCAGTTAGTGTCTGCTGTAATCCTAAGTTTGCCTTCCCATCACACAATCAGGATATATGGGATCATGTCGTGTACCGGCCTCGATATTTGAGATCGAGATTTTCAACTGTCAAGAAAATTACGTGGACAGAGGGACACCCACCAAACACGATAAATTCCAGATTCCACTCTGTGTCAGGGCAGAGCCCTGGAGGGGGAGGGTCTGGACATGCCCACAGGTTGGCTCCTCTAGGTCTTGGCTGAAGTGTTATCTTAGCTGAAATGGAAAGTTCCAGGTGTACCTGCCCTGGTATGGTTCCTAAAAGCTGGGGCCAGGGTGGGTGCAGGTCGTTAATTTAGGAGGTGATCCCAGGAAGCAAGAGGAAGGGTTGAGGAGGAGACAGAGAAGGAGGGACGTCAAAGCCAGGGGTGGTGCTGAAGGGCGCCGTTCTGGCACTGGGGTGGGCATGGACTCTGTCCTTGCCCAGGGGCCAGGTGGGCTCCCCAAACCTCACAGAAGGGCTGGGGCAGAAAAGAGAAGGCGCCCAGGTGTGCTGCTCTCCGCCTGAACTGAGACTGGGCTGTGGAGCGTCCGTTACTTCACCCCGCCCCAGGCACGCCCCGTCCCCTTCTGCTTTGCTTTTCTCTGTGGCACTTACCATCCCATAGACTGGGCATTTTATGGTCTGTCTCCCCTGTTGGTATGTGAACCCCGTGAGGGCAGTGACTTTTGTCTGTTTTGTTCTCGTCTTTCTCCCCTGCTCCTGGAACAGTGATGAGCAGCTGATGGTGCTCAGCAGTATTTACTGAATGAGTAGAGAATGCGAGGATCCCCAAAGCAAATTTCCTTCTTCCCTCCCTCCCTCTTTCCTCCCTTCCTTCTTCTTCTTCCTTCTCATGTAATGAGAGGCTCGTGGAAATCGAGGCGAGAGTCTAGACTCATCTCAAGCTTGCTCTGGAGTATATGCTCTTTAAGTGGGCGCGTCAGCTGTCTGTTGGGGTATTTAGAAGCAGAGCTTGAGATAGAATTTCGAGGTGGCTTAGTTTCCTTAGGGTTGTTATGACAAAGCACCACAAATGGGTGTCTTAAAACTGTAGTTTATTGTTTTACAATTTGGAGGTTTTGAGTCCAAGATCAAGGTGCTGGCGGGGCCGTGCTTCCTCTGAAGCCTGGAGGGGATCCTTCTTGCCTCTTTGCAGCTTCTAGTGGTTGTTGGCAATCTTGGATTATAGCTGCATCACTCTGATCTCGGCCTCCCTCCTCCCATGGCCTTCTTTCTGTCTGTTTCTGTGTCTTTTCTTATAAGGACAGCAGTTGGATTAGGGGCCACCCTGTTCCAGGATGACCTCATCTAATCATATCTGGAAAGAAGGTCACATTCTGAGGTCCTGGGGGCCGGGATGTCAGGTCACCTTTAGGGGGCACAATTCAACCCACAAAGGGGATGCAGGAGAAAACCCTGCAAGGCAGGCTGTGAAGTGGCCTAGGTGAGGATGACCACCGAGCGAGGCTGAGCCTCTGCCTGGTGTGTGGTTGGGAGGGGAACTCTGGATCCTGGACTTTACTGCAGCATTTCTTCCTTTAGATAAGGGAGCCAGTCAGCCCTGATCACAGGTCTTTGTCGGGGACCAGACTGGAAAATCTGATTTTTAGCTGGGCAGCCCTGGGCCTCCCTGAAGCCTTTGTTTCCTTGAAACGGTGGTTCTAAACAGGGATAGTTTTAGTCCCAGGGCATTTGGCAGTGCTGGGAGAAATCTGGGGTTTGGTGGATGGGATAGTTCTGGTGGGTGGAGATTAGGAATGCTGCTAAACTGCCTGCAATACACAAGTTAGACCCCACAACACCGAAGATCTAGCCCCAGATGGTCCATAGTGCTGAGGATGAGAAAGCCTGTTGTGTGGTGAAGGAGAGGGTGGAGGGTGGAGGAAAGAACAGGGTCTCCCATGAAAAGGTGAGATGGGAGCTGGGCTGTTCCCTGTTGGGGAAGGAGGGTTTTCCAGGGAGAGACAGTGGTCAGGGTTAGGCCACAGGGCAGAGCTCCAGGGAGCTGCTTTGCTTGTCATTCCAAGAGATTCCAGGAGATACTGGTTTTGAACAAAAATCCACATCAGGCAAAATAGGCCTGCATTGGAGACAGAAAATAAAATTCACACAGAGTGTGCCCAGGCGGTCACATGGCCATCACCCCTGATTTCCACTGGAGGCGGGCATCTTGTCTTCAACAAAGCGCTCCGAGGATGCAGCTGTGTGTGGGGTGGAAGCAGTTTCTCGTTTTCAGCCTGACTTCACAGTGTGTGGGTCAGAGTGACTCCTAGGATCTGTTAATCCTACAATCTCCACCGTGGGGACCCCATGCAGACATGGGTTGCTGGTTGTAGGATCAGCGTGTAGGCATCCTTCGGCTCATGGCAGAATGTCTTAGCTGTTTTGTGCCTTTGAACACAAGACATGAGTGTGTCTTTGATCTTGGCATTCAGGAAATCAGCAGCTAATGGAACTGCTGCAGACTGGGCCTCATTGAGAAGGTTGGCTTAAAAGATAGTGGAAATGAAGACACAGGGAAGATAAAGTGTGTGGGATGACTGATGTGGTATGAAGTTAAAATGGATGCCTAGAGAAATTCTCTCATCCAAGTGTATTGAAATGAATAGATGCTTTGGCCATTTAGAAGTGAAATCCATGTAGTCTCAACTCTTTTTAAGAAAATTATTAATAATTGTGACAAAACACATGTAACGTGAAATTAACCATCTGATCCATTTTTAAGTGTACAGTTCATTGGTATTGAGTACATATACATACATTGTCATCCCCATTCATATCCAAACTCTCTTTATCTCACAAAATAAAGCTGTGTCTTCATTAAACAGCAGCTCCCCATACCCCGATGGCCCCAGCCCCTGGCAGCCACCACTCAACTTCCTGTTTGACTCCTCTGGGTACTTCCTATAAGTGGAATGACACAATATTTTCTATTTGAGGCTGGTTTATTTCACATAGCATAATGTTTGCAAGGTTCATCCCTGTTGTCGCCTGTGGCAGGATTTCCTTTTGAAGGCTGGGTAGTATTCCATTGTGTGGGTAGATCACGTATTGTTTGTTCATACATCCATTGATGGAAGCTTGGTGTTTCCACCTTTTGGTTATTGTGATTAATGCTCCTGTGAACATGGATGTGCAGTTATTTCTTTAAGGTTTTTTTAAGTCAGAAAATAAATTCAGAATGAAGGATATTCATTTCTCTAGAGATCGTGTTGTTTGGGGAAGGAAGGAGGAGGGAGCTGGAGAGAACAGAGGCCCCGTGGACAAGCTGGAAACTCACAGAGCTTTAGGAGGAACCAGAGTTCTTGTTCCAGCCCTTTCACTAGTTCCACTGGGACTGGCGTCATGCAACCTCATGAATCTTGGTTTGCTCATGTCAAGTGGAGACATGACATGGGTACCTGCTCCCCCCTCCCTTGCAGTGCATCTCTTGGAATGTAAACTCTTCTCAAGAGAAATTAACTTCTGACTGTGAAAGCCTCTCAAATTAAGGAAAATTATAAATAGACTGTATATTATAAATATGCGGTAAAAGTACTGTACATACCTAAACCGTCCATATATGTAGTCAATGAGTATTTGTTGGGTGCTTGCCATCTTCTAGGGACTGGGGCTAATTTCACTCTACACTCGTGAGTGTCTCCTATGAGCTAAGCAATGTTCTACACATGCTTGTTTATCTCACAAGCGTTCATTTTACAAAGGGGGAAAATGGGCTGTGAGTCTCCCAGACCTCAGTAAGTTCTCTCAGCCTCTTAAGGTAGAGAAAGGTTAAGTGATTTGTTCGTGCTCAGCAGCAGAACTGAGGCCCTTTGGCTTAAAAAATGATGTGTCATAACCAAGACATTAGACTGGTTCTCTGCAGCAAGCAAAACAAAGCCGCTGACCTCAGCGAGCTTATGTTCTAGTGGACAGAGGTGGGCAGTGAGCGAATAAGTTAACACATCATGCCTCTTGGCACTGTCTCTGCCAAGAGAAAAAATAAAGCAGGGTTAGGGGCTGGAGAGGGGTGGCTGGGTGGTGAGAGTGGGAAAGCTGTTCCAGGTGGGTGAGGAGATGGCATTTAAGTAGAGAGCCCGAGGATTGAGGGAGTGAGCCTGGGGGTTGTTCAGGGAAGAACATTTAAACAGTGAGTACAGAAAGTGCAAAGGCCCTGAGGCAGGGTGTGAGGCTGGAGAGTGAGTGAGGGGAGAGCATCAGGAGGTGAGGTTGAACTGGGGAAAAAGGCCACATCACTTCGACCTTGTAGGCTGAGGTAAAGACTTAGATTTTATTCCTAAGGGTGTGGGAAGCCCTGGAGTGTTTTGAGAAGGAGGGGTGACCCAGCCAGGCTGCCTGGAGAGAACTGTCACTGGGGGAGACGCTATACTTATTTCCAAAATATATAAAATACTCCAATGACTCATAAATAAAAGAGAGAATTCAGTTTTTAAACGGGCGTTAGTTTTGAACAGATGTTTCATTTCATGCAAATGATCTAAAAGCACGTGGAAAAGTGCTCAACTTCGTTATCCGTTAGAGACACGCAGGTTGAAACCGTAGTGAGACCACACCTATCAGGATGACTAAAGTCACAAAGACTGACGACACCCGATGTTGGTGAGCATGTGGAGACACTGGAACTCTCAGACAGTGTTGTGGGCGCATCATGTGATGTGACCCCTTAGGAAGAAATTCTAGTAGTTGCTTGTGCTGCTGCTGCTACTGCTAAGTCGCTTCATTCATGTCCAACTCTGTGCGACCTGAGATGGCAGCCCACCAGGCTCCCCCACATCTGCCCCTTGAACCAGCAGTGCCACTCTGAAGAGAAATGAAAATGTCACGTCTACGCAAAAACTTGTACATGCATGTTCAAAAAAACTCTATATGTGACAGATAGCCCCAAACTAGAAATTGCCCAGGTGCTCATCAACAGAGTAAGGGATAATAAATTTATTGTTTATCCATATAATGAAACGTTATTCAGCAATAAAGGAAAAAGGATGCACACAAGTATTGATACAGCATGGATGCCTATCACAAACATTATGCTAAGTAGAATATCCTGCTGACAACCATTATGCAAAATAGAAGCCAGACCCAAGAGAACATGACTTGCATCTGTATAAAGTTTAAGAACAGTATATATATAAAGTTGCATATATATAAAGTTCAAGAATCACAAAATTAATCTGTAGTGAAAAATTGAAACGGTGGTTGTGAATGGAGAAGGGGGTTGACTGGAAAGGAGCCAAATGGAAATTTCTGGACTCATAGTGTCGGGACATTGGATACACAGGTGTATGCACTTTCAAACTCGTCACTTAAGGTTTTTACACTTTGTTGCATATAAATTTTACCTGGAAAATGGAAGAGCCATAAACACTGCATTTTGGTTAATGATATGCCTGCTGAAGTGTTCAGGGCCCTAGTGCCTGCAACTTCCTTTAAAATGCACTCAAAAAAGATCAATAGATATGCAGTGAAGCAGTTACAGCATGCTTTTAAAATATTAGTTGCAGAATTCACATTAATAGCTGTTCATTTTAAGGTCTTGGTGATGTATTTAAACAGGTCCATAGTATAGTTACTTTAGCTTCTCTGTATTTGATAAAGTTCATGAGAAAATGTTGGGGAACACCAGTTAGGAGTAATATGCTGCGAGCTTCCAGGCGGGAGGTGGTGCTGGCTGGACCTGGGTAGAAGGAGGAGTAGGCAAATGGCCAGCTTGGTAGACGATTTGAAGGCAAAGTCTTTGATGCCCAGAGCCAGCCCTTAGACTTTACACTTCAGTTTCAGAGGTGCTGTTCCTGCGGGCTTTCAAGCAGAGGGGGGATTTTCAAACAGGGGATGCCACTGTTGTCTTCACCAGCAATCAGAATCAGTCAGGAGCTGTGGCCATGGGACTCCCAGATTCCAGTTTCCTAAGACTTGAGTGAACCTGCTCTTGAGGGAACGTGCTGGGAGATTCTGATGCAGGTGAACTGTGGACCTCATTCTGGGAAGCACTTGGGTGGCCGGTGGAAGACAGAAAGGGCTTGGCTGTTAGAGCTAGACAGACACGTCTGAGGCGTGGTCTCGCTGGTCAGCTGCTATGATGGTTTAATGAGCCAGTCTGGCTGCTGTTACCATTGTATTTTATGGAGCCATTCAAGCAGGCTCAGGGTGGTGTGCTCTTAGACATTCTTGGGAGATAATTCTGACTCGTGTGGGGTGTGGTATCTTTTATTAGAAAGCCAGATTGCCTGCTAAGGAAGAATATTTGCTTTGAGCCTAGAAGAAAATGTGCTTGGTGAGAAGTGATATTTGCACACCTGGCTGCTGGATATTTATGTTTTGAAAACTACTTGAATGTGAGACTTGTTTTATCCAAAGGAACCCCTCTTAGATCTTCAGTGCCTATAACTTAGAGCCCCGTGGCCTTGGAAGTGAAGCCTGTGTGTGTTTCCTTTGCTGCAGAAAAGTCAGTTCAGTTCAGTCCCTCAGTCGTGTCTGACTCTTTGTGACCCCATGAACTGCAGCACACCAGGCTTCCCTGTCCATCACCAACTCCCAGAGCTTGCTCAAATTCGTGTCCATCTAGTCAGTGATGCCATCCAACCACCTCATCCTCTGTCGTCCTTTTCTCCTCCTGCCTTCAATCTTCCCCAGCATCAGAATCTTTTCCAATAAATCAGTTTCATTAGGTGGCCAAAGTATTGGAGCTTAGAAAAGTCAGAGGTTGTAGCAATAATTGTGTTCTGGTTCTCACCACGTGCCAGACCCTGGGTTCAGTGTGACTTTCATGATACCCCTCCAGATAGATGCCATTGGCACCTGCTTGTTATAGTTGGAGCCCCTGAGCCTCAGGAGGGCTTCCCTTATGGCTCAGCTGGTAAAGAATCTGCCTGCAATCGTTCCCTGGGTTGGGAAGATCCCCTGGAGAAGGGAGAGGCTACCCACTCCAGCATTCTGGCCTGGCGAATTCCATTTACTATATAGTCCATGGGGTCACAAAGAGTTGGACATGGCTGAGTGACTCACTTTCACTTTTCTGAGCCTCAAGGAGGTTGAGAAACTTACCCCAAATTGCAAAGCTGTGGTAGGGACTTGAACCTGAGACTGACTCCAAGCCCACGTGCACGACCACTACAAATTAATCTAATTAAGGGGAAAATCCTGGCTGAGGACTTTCAAAACTGACTTAACTTGATAAATGTAACTTGAATGTGATGAGACTGTATTCCTCATAAGTATACCCAGATTTTTATCTCAGAATGTATCTTGCTTCTTTCTTAAAAAAATTCTGTTTGCTTGGAACCTCTTAAGTGCCTTTAGAGTCTAAGGAGTGAGCTAGTGGCCATCCTTAGGGGCACCAAACTGATTGGATCTTTGGAAATGGCCAAAGGACAGTCTGATTTGGTAACCAAGAGAAATATCAGTGTGGGGACTTCTGTTTTGGTTGAGCAATAGAAGCAAAATTGCATGCTGCTGCTGCTAAGTTGCTCAGTCATGTCCGACTTTGTGCGACTCCATAGACAGCAGCCCACCAGGCGCCCCTGTCCCTGGGATTCTCCAGGCAAGAACACTGGAGTGGGTTGCCATTTCCTTCTCCAGTGCATGAAAGTGAAAGTGAAGTCGCTTAGTCGTGTCTGACTCTTCGCAACCCCATGGATTGCAGCCTACCAGGCTCCTCCGTCCATGGGATTTTCCAGGCAAGAGTACTGGAGTGGGGTGCCATTGCCTTCTCCAAAATTGCATGACTCTGAAGTAAATAAATTTATTTTCTTATGTGGCCCCAAATGTTGGTTACAACCGACAGAACCCTGTCTCAGACTTCCTTCCGCCAAAGACAGGGAAGTCTGGTTGTGGGAGCTCCAGCTACCACCGAGTCTGGTTGTCCTGGGAGCCCTCAGCTGGAATGGTCCTCAGCCTGCCGCCCTCTGTTGTCTTTCTTCTCAGGAAGGCGCTTCCCCTGGGGAAGCAAAAGAGGCCGCGAGTTGCCCTGGGCTTACCTGCCGGTTGGGCAGGACTTGTGTAAAGTTCCAGAAGTCCCAGGGAGGATTCTCCGGGGCCTGGCTGCCCTCACCCCACCCTCCTCATGCACAGTGGAGGCTGGCTCATCACAGCCCTCGGAGGCCTGGAAGTGAGAAGGGCTGTGGTTTCAGAGAAGGAGCATGACTGTCTCCTTACTTTGCAACCACGGCCACAGTTTTCTCTTTGTTATTGTTGCCTCTTCTCTGACTGATGTCCCCACTGAAGGACCTTGGCAGGCTGGGGTTCAAGAGCTGGCCCTGGTGGCAGGCACTTGTCAGCTGTTTGGAAGGTCCTGGCAGTGGGTAGACTCGTAGCCCTGGGAATGTCTCCCTTGGCCTCTTACTGTTGAGGTCCCTTCTCTAGAAGGGCAGCCCTGGAGGCTGGGCGTGGGTCAGATGGTCCAATCCCAGCTACCTTCTCTGGGGCTCACTACTCCCTACGAGAGTCATCCCTTGGCTAGATTGGGTTTCCCAGAAGTAGACGCTGAGACCAAAATTTTAAGTCAAGTATTTTATTTGAGGGGTCTTGTCAGGAAAAGCCAGTATTATCAGGCAAGTTACCACTGTGGGCATCTGGATCATGATCCTCCTGGGTTCTTTGTATAGGTTGCCCCTGGGGTGAGGGTGGTGGAGCATATGTTCACCAGCGCCCAACAGACACAGGTTGAAGGATGCTTGCAGGAACCCATATACCCAAGGAGAGTGTGTCATTGAACCAAACTAGGGTCCACTTGCCCTCAAGCAGTAAAGCCAGTCTACTAACATCAGGTTGTGGTGAAGGAAAGTACAGCCTTTATTTCAGAACCCCAAACAAGGAGAATGGGCAGCTCATGTTCAATAGACCCAAACTTGCCAGTGAATTCCAGGGATGGAGTTTTAAAGGCATTGTGAAGGACGGGGCTTCAGGGTACATAATCAGCTTGTGCACGATTCTCAGGTGGGTTGGCATCAAGGTGAAGTTTCAAGTATCATCAGGCCTTCTGGTTTCAACCAGTCTAGGATCTATGTTCTTGCAGTCAGCTTTCCCATCTACTGGGGGGAGAGGTCTACTTTCCGTACAAACAACTTAGGAATATGTATCAAGTCTTTATCTGTTACATATCTTTCAGGGAATTGGGAGTTTTTTGATGTGTGGATTTATAGTCTAAATTGTTACCAGTTTCTGAGTCCAGTAGCTATTCTTTGTTTCTACATCTTCAGTTTCCTAATCATCAACTTCTGAGCCAGTCTTTGGAGACTCAGGGGAGGCCTGGTAGACCTAAGCAAGAGACTTTGACTTCAGAGGACAAGGACATAGGGTCTTCTGTGTGGTTTCACTCCCCCCTTTTCTTTGATGCTCCACAATCTTGAGGGGAGCAGGTTCAAGAAAAGAAAGGAAGTAAGGTTTTGGGTAGAGAGGCTAATCATGAACTCAGCAGGAGAACTCAGTTTTAGGGGGGAATTCAGTCTCAAGAGGACCCTGGCATCCAGAGACTCCATGGTCAGAGAGTCTGAGGGCTGGCCGGGACTGGGGGCCGGGGTTCACCCACAGTATCACCACACTTGACCTTGTCATGTTGAGGGCTCCGAGTGTAGCGTCTTCCACATTCCCCCTTCCCTCTCCATTCTCCTTTTCCCTGGGCAGGAAGGTGTGAAGCAGGTGACCAAGACCGCTGACCAAGCAGATGCCTGTGGCGAAAAAGGCTCTGGTTTCCCCTCCTTAAGGAGGCATCTGACCTTGGCAAGTGACCCTCCAGGCAGCCATCTCTCTCTGTTTTGAGTGGGTGGGCAGGGACAGTCACCAGCCCTTCCCACTTGGCCAGTGTCTCCCCTCTGCTCATAGAGGTGGGGAAGGGGGTTGGTTTTGAAAACTGCTGGACCCAGTCTCTGCCTCTTACAAATCCCAGAGGGAGGCACTGGGTCCTGCTGATGCTGGCCCCATTATTGCCTCTGTTTGGTCCCCAGCTTTGGGCCTGGGCAGCCAGCTCTGCGATCAATAGGCAAAGTCCTCCCACTCGCCGCTGCATTCTGTCCATGTACAGCTAAAGGCTTGGCCAGACCCTCTGTAACATCAGCTTTTGTGATTTATTCTTTGTATCTTTTTAGAAGAAACTCGATAGGTGTTTTTTTAATTGAACGAATGTCGTTGTGTAGAGAGTATTCGCTTTTGAGTTAGACTGACCTGGTTATGGTCCTGGCTTCACCATTTACCAGCTGCACAAACTTGGGTCCTACTCCTCACCAGTAAATTAGGGATGATAATTCTACTGCGAGGGGAGCTGGGGAAGTAATGTGAAGATAAGAGTAATTCGAGTTGCCTTATAGAGCACTCACCATGTACTAGGCACAGTGCTAAAGCCTCTGTTGTAGTCACTATTATCATCATCCCATTTTATGGATGTGGAAACTGAGGCATGTATGAAGTAACATGCCCAAGGCCACAGAAACGGGATTTGAACCCATGCTGGTTCACTTCAGAGGCTGTGCTCTTAGCTACTTTACTACGTTGCCTCTTAATAAACCGAGATCTAGCTTGCAAAGTACCTGGCATATATTATTGCACTGAATAGTAGTGACCAGGAACTCAGGCACCAGAAGGTTGGGAGAGGGAACTGAGGAGGGAGGAGGCCAAAAAAGAGGGCGAAGAGGTTGGGAAGCAATTGAGATTGAGCTGTGAGGAACTGGCCGTAGAATCCAATTGGTGTTTCAGTATATAATTTACTTTGGTCTTAACTATGCTCCAGCCAATTTAGGACATCTTTTAATAGCAAAAATGGTGATGGTTTGAAGCACCCAGAGTCATGTGTTGATTGGGCCTAGCAGCTGGAATCTGCTTGGGGGCCATGCATACCCCAGTCTCCCCTGGTTGCATACTGTATTTGGTGATCACTCACGCCCTGATGGGGCTTCCCGGATGGTGCTAGTGGTAAAGAACCCGTCTGCCAATGTGGCAGACATAAAAGGTGAGAGTTTGATCCGTGGGTTGGAAAGATCCCCTGGAGGAGGATGTGGCAACCCACCCCAGTATTCTTGCCTGGAGAATCCCATGGACAGAGAAACCTGGTGGGCTACAGTCCTTGAGGTCACAAAGAGTCAGACACGACTGAGCATACACCCACACACTCCACCTGACACCTTAACAGGCAAGGCCCTCAACAAAGCAGATGTCCGGTTTTTAATGAGAATCCGTCTTTAACTTGTCTGGAACTGTTATCAGTCTTGATTCTCTTGGCATAATCCTGGCCTCTGTGTGTGTGTTTAAAGGGTTTCCTGCCCAGGTTTGGTGAACAGCTGTTTTTTGGCAACACTGTGTAGCCAGAGCTGGACTCAGTCCAGAGCCTTGCAAGGTAGCATTAACTAGAAGTTTCTATGTGGTCCTTCTTGTTTCTTCCTCCTACAAGAGAAATGTAGATTACATTTCAGGCCTTAACACAAGCTTTTGATTCCTAGTTATCATGTGAACTAGAAGGGGAGCCAGAGGTGGTTTGAACCAATCCCAATTTATAGATGAGAAAACTGCAGCACAGAGAAGTTAAGTGACTTGTCCAAGGTCACACAGCCCTCAGTGACAGAAAGGAGACCAAAGTTAGGTTACCTGATCACCAGGCAGGAGGTCTTACCACCAGCACATACTGCTTTACCCCACAAAAGAAGGGATGGTGGCTAAGAGCACAGGCCATAAAGTCATACAGACCTGGGTGCAAGTCCTAGCTTTGCCACCTTCCATAGATAGGGGCCTGGGAAAGTTAACTTATCATTTCTAAGCCTCAGTTTCTATGTCTATAAAATGGGGATTGTGTGGTATGCTGGAACTAGTCTGTACTGGCTTGTAGAGGAATTTTCAGGAATTTCACAAGCCAGCTGACTTCATGTTGGTAGATTGAAAATCAGCTATTGTGTATGAAATTGACAAATACTGTAGAATTTTAATCAGAACCTCCCCCCTCATACTCCCCTCCCCCTCCCCAAAGAATTAAACATTTACCAGCATACCACTGATCATAGTAATACTTCTATGTTTTAATGGGCAGCCATAAAGCTAGTTCACGTGAGATTCAAACCACAGAGCCTAACACATGTATACAGTGGTGCCATTTTTGTGGTCAAGAGCATGACCCTGCAGTCCCCAAAATCTTCAGGCTGGAGTCAGTCCCACCACTTCTAGTGGGGTTACCTTGAGCAGTTACTCAGGGTCACTGGTAATGAAATTGTTGACTCTTCCTGAGTGCTTCCCATAGACCCGATATCATTCTGGGCTTTCCATGTAAGTTTGAAAACCACCACCAGAGACTCTCAGTATTTCCATTTAACAGTTACAGAAAGTAAGACACAGAAAATGTGAGTGACTTGCCCAAGGCCATGCAGGGAGTGAAGAAAGGAGGCTGCATTCTGATGCCAGCATCTGCTCTTGGCCGCCACCCTATTTCACTGAGGTTTACCTTCCTTTTTTGGAAAATGGCAGGAACAGCAACCCCGAGCTCCGAGATTGTGGCATGTGGTAACGCCTGTGCTGTCTACACAGGCCCACACACGGCAGGGCCTCGGTTAATTGGCTGGTTAACACTGAGTGAATGTCGCTGTCCATCGTTACCATGAAGATTGTGCTAAAACCTTCCCAGCCAAAGGACTGCAACTCCGATTGACCAAGGAAATTAAAGCAACTGTTGCCAACCAAACAATCCGTCCTCTCCAGCTGGCGTTGAGAAGATGAAGCTCTCGCTCTGAGTGGCCAGCAGGGTGGGTGGTCCAGGCATCTGGCGGTGAGCCTCAGAGAGGATTAGCAAGGATGCTGGGGCTCTGTTCAAAGAGGGAGAGGCTGAAAATTTCCATGACTGTCGCAGTTGGTTGAACACATCCAGATGGCAGGTTCTAGGGCTACCAGTGTGAGTGAGACCTGGCCCCTGCCTTTAAGGCTCCATCATCATACAAACAACTCTCCATATACACAAATGCCGAATCCAGATCCATTTGGTTGAATCTGTGGATGAGAAGCCATGGATACAGAAGGCAGCTATACTGCACCATGGGATATAAGGGGCTGCTCAGCCACCCCCAGAAGGCACGGTCCTGTTTGATCTGGAAAGTTACTCCTGGCATTGGCCTCAAGACGTGTGTCATCCCAGTGCTGGGGAGGAGAGAAGGAGAGAAAGAGAGATGGGACACACGATTCACTTCCTGAAGCGTTTCTGCCTGTGCTGATAACTCCAGCTCTTTTGGCTCTGTATTGGCCTAGGAGTTAAACCAGGCAGATGGGTCGGTTTGTGGAGGCTGGAGGTCAGATCAGCTTGCAAACACATCTAGAAGAAAGGCCGCACATCCCAGTGGGGGAAACCCACTGGAGAATAGCTCTGACTCCTACCCTCCAGGGCTCTCTCATTGGCCCCTCCCATGTTCTCAAGGCCCATGGCAGAGGTTGCCTTCAGCAGCAGGCCCACTGTGGCCCTGACTACCCCTGAATGGTCCAGATGACCATGCAACCTGCACTTCAAGCTTGCGTGATATGGGAAATTGGTTTCTGGTTGGCAACACAGTGCGAACGGAGGCTGCTTATCTGTAGCACAGAGAGACCGGCCACCTCTCATCTTCTGGCAGGAGTGGGGGCTGGGACTTGCCTGCTGTGACATTAATGAAGTGTGTTGAGACCCTGTGGACCTCCAGGGACACAATCCCAACTCAGGTGTCCTTTACAGGAGATGAGAGGAGAAGTTCTGGCTCAGGGAACTAAGAACCCCAGGAGTTTCCTGAGCTTCAGGCACAACTGGATCCAAGGACTCAAGCCTTGTCATCCAGGCCCGCTTTTTCACCTTCTGCATCACTCAGGTAGACTCTTAACTATTGTTAGACAACCACTCAGCAGCTCGTAGCCTGGTACCCGGCGTTCGTTTTCTCTTACTCCATTGTTGTTGTTGTTCAGCCGCTAAGTCCTGTCCAGCTCTTTGTGACCCTGTGGACTGCAGCACGCAGGCTTCCTAGTCCTTCACTGTCTCCTGGAGTTTGTTCAAACTCGTTCATTGAGTCAGTGATGCTGTCCAACCATCTCATCCTCTGTTGTCCTCTTCTCCTCCCGCCTTCAATCTTTCCCAGCATCAGGGTCTTTTCAAATGAGTCAGTTCTTTGCATCAGATGGCCAAAGTATTGGCACTTCAGCATCAGTCCTTCCAATGGATGCTCAGGTTTGATTTCCTTTAGGATTGACTGGTTTAATCTTGCTGTCCAAGGGATTCTCAAGAGTCTTTTCCAGCACCACAATTCAAAAACATGAATTCTTCAGTGTCCAGCCTACTTTAATGTCCAACTGTCACATCTATATATAACTACTGGAAAAACCATAGCTTAGACTATTTGCAACCCCATGGACTGTAGCCTACCAGGTTCCTCCATCCATGGGATTTTCCAGGCAAGAATACTGGAGTGGGTTGCCATTTCCTTCTCCAGGAGATCTTCCAACCCAGGGGTCAAACCCAGGTCTCCCACATTGTAGGCAGACGCTTTACCATCTGAGCCACCAGGGAAGTCTATATATAACTACTGGAAAAACCATAGCTTAGACTATACAGATCTTTGTCAGCAAAGTAATGCCTCTGCTTTTTAATATTCTGTCTAGGTTTGTCATAGCTTTTCTTCTAAGGAGCAAGCATCTTTTAATTTCACGGCTGCAGGCACCATCTGCAGTGATTCTGAAGAACAAGAGAAGAAAATCTGTCACTGCTTCCAGTTTTCCTCATCTATTTGCCATGAAATGATGGGACTGGATGCCATGATCTTAGTTTTTTGAATGCTGAGTTTTAAGCCAGCTTTTTCTCTCTCCTCTTTTATCCATATCAGGAGGCTCTTTAGTTTCTCTTCACTTTCTGCCTTTAAAGTGGTATCATCTGCATATCTGAGATTGTTGATATTTTTCCTGGCTTGATTCCAGCCTGTGATTCATCCAGCTCAGCATTTCTCATGATGTACTCTGCATGTAAGTTAAATAAATAGGGTGACAATTTACAGCCTTGGCATATTCCTTTTTCAATTTTGAACCAGTCTGCTATTTCATGTCCAGTTCTAACTGTTGCTTCTTGACCTGCATACAGATTTCTCAGGAGACAGATAAGGTGGTCTGGTATTCCCATCTCTTGAAGAATTTTCCAGTTGGTTGTGATCCACACAGTCAAAGGCTTTAGCATAGTCAGTAAAGCAGAAGTAGATGTTTTTCTGGAATTCCCTTGCTTTCTCTATGATCCAGCGAGTGTTAGCAATTTGATTTCTAGTTCCTCTGCCTTTTCTAAACCCAGCTTGTACGTCTAAAAGTTCTCAGTTTACATACTAAAGCCTATCTTGAAGAATTTTGAGCATAACCTTAGTAATATGTGAAATAAGTGCGATTGTATAGTAGATTGAAAATTCTTTGGCATTGCCCTTCTTTGGGATTGGAATGAAAACTGACCTTTTCCAGTTCTGTGACTACTGCTGAGTTTTCCAAATTTGCTGACATATTAAGCTCAGCACTTTAACAGAATCATCTTTTAGGATTTGAAATAGCTCAGCTGGAATTCCATCACCTCTACTAGGTTTGTACATAGTAATACTTCCTAAGGCCCACTTGACTTCACACTCCAGGAAATCTGACTCTGGGTGAGTGGCCATGCCTTCGTGGTTATCCTGGTCATTAAGGCCTTTTTTAGTAAAGTTCTTTTTATATTCTTGCTACCTCTTTTTAATCTCTTCTGCTTCTGTTAGGTCCTTAATGTTTCTGTCCTCTACTATGCCCATCCTTGCATGTAATATTCCCTGGATACTCCAGTTTTCTTGAAGAGATCTCTAGTCTTACCCTTTCTGTCATTTTCTTCTATTTCTTTGCATTGTTATTTAAAAAGCCTTCTTATCTCTCCTTGCTATTCTCTGAAACTCTGCTTTCAGTTGGGTATATCTTTTCCTTTCTCTCTTGCTTTTCACTTCTCTTCTTTCCTCAGCTATTTGTAAAGCCTCAATAGACAATCACTTTGCCTTCTTGCGTTTTTTTTCCTTTGGGATGGTTTTGGTCACCGCCTCCTGTACGATGTTATGAACCTCTGTCCATATTTCTTCAGGTACTCTGTCTACCAGATCTAATCCCTTGAGTCGATCTGTCGCCTCCACTGTATAATCATAAAAGATTTGATTTAGGTCTGATCCCATCACTAGAAATACCCATGTTATCAGCTTTTCTTGGGCACTTGTTTAAAATATGAATTCCCAGTCTCCTCCTCTGAAGAATCTGGTCAAGTAGGTTTGAGGAGGCCCCGCAAACCTGTGTTTTATAAGCATCCTCAGTGATGCTTCTGAGGAGGGTGGCTATGGAAACATGGAACTTTATAAGCCTAGGCCTGTCCCCTGCCTGGATGGTGGCTGGTGCCTCACTCAGAATACATTCAGGATTGAACTAAATTGCTCTGCCTACATGTTCTCCATATCCATCAGTGATATCACTATTTGCTGTCAAACCTAGAAGTCTTATCTTATACCCATCAGCAAACCATACCAGCCCTACCCACCACTCCAGTCCCCTCCACTCTGACCAGCTGGTCCAAGCCACTGTCACCTCTCACCCGGGTTATCATAACTCCTTATGGGTTTGTCTGCTTCATCTCTTTGCCTCCCTGAATATATTCTCAACAGAGCAGCCAGGGGAAGGTAGTAAAATGTATATCAGCTTAGGTCTTTCTCCTGCTTCTAACTTTCCAGTGGTTTCCCATCTCATTGAAGATAAAAATGTAAACAAGACCCAATCCCTTCTCCCTCCAGCCTTTTTACCCCGTTGATGGCCTCCTTCACTCTGCTCCAGCCATACCAGCTTTGTTGGGTTTCTCAAGCACACCAGCATGATCCTGCCTCAGGGCCTTTGCACTTGCTGTCTCTGCTTGGAATGCTGTCCCTCTAGATACTGCACGGCTCTCTCCTTTCTTCATTCATTTCTGGCCTCAGCGTCACCATCTCAGGGAGGCCGTCCTTGACTTCCTTCCTTCTTTAGGGGCAGCCCTGTCACTTTCCGTCCCCTTAGGCAGCTTTATTTCTCTTCACAGTACCAACCACGAGCAGACATTACAAGCTGGTTTCTTTACTGTCTCTTTCTTCTACAATGTGAAGATCAAGAGGATGGGGATTTTTTTTTTTTCTGTCTTGTTCACTGCTGGTTCTCCAGTGCCTGGTACATAATAAATGTTCAATAAAGGCATTTATGGAAGAGAATCAAGTAAGGGAGAAAGAAAAGGAGAAGGAGGAAAGAAAACATATAAGGCTTAGGCAAGACCAGAGCTCAAAAGAAATCAGCATGTTTGGGACACATGGAAGGTATGATGGTTGAAACCTTAGACATCAACAGTATTCTTATATAAGAAACGCTGTGTATATAATGTGAGAAGAAAGGGGACCGCAAGTTGAACTCTTGGAAAAACTGCATTTGCAGGCAAGGGAAAAGGATTAGGAACGATGAAGACCAGGAGACAGAAGCTAGACGGGGAGGGAAGGTAGGCAAGAACCCTGTCATGCATGGCAACAGAAGTGTAAGAAGAGCTGGGCTCTATGCTCCAATAGAAACTTTAAAAAATAAAAATAAAAGATGTGAGTCATCAAGGTTAACAATATAAGGACAATTTGTAAAAACGTAAACAGCCAAAACAAGCTAGATTGGAATTTAATGATCACAAGCTTATGTCAGTTACTCAAAATATATTTCAAATGAGAACTTATTGGAGTGACTGATTAACTCCATCAGGTTGATTTCTCTCTCTAAAAAAATGAAAGTTTATAAGAAAAAGAAAAAAAAGAAGAGCTGGTTTCCCCTAGAACTTTGTGGTGTATCCCCCATTTTCCCCAGGAGGAAAGGAAATGAGGCTCAGAAGGGTTTGGCAGCATGTCCAAGGTCACACAGTAGGTCCACGATGGAGCTGGCATTGGGATGTAGGGCTGTGACTCAGTCCTGCTTAGCGTACCGTGGCATCAGTTTCCTGTGGCTACTGTGACAAATGACAGTAAATCACGTGGCTTAAAACAAGAGAAATGTGTTCTCTCCCAGTTCTGGAGGCTAGAAGTCCAAAGTCAAGGTGTCAGCAGAGTCATATTGCTTCTGGAGGCCTTGAGGGAGATTTGGTTCCGTGATCTTTTTGAGGGATACAGTTCAACGTGTAACAACCCTACTACCTCCAAATACTTGGAGTAGGAAAGAGAAGCAAGTGAGAACATAGAAGGTGTGGGCTTGCCCTGGAGAAATGATAGCAGATGAAAAGTAACATAGGCTCATAAGAGAGTTTGTTACCGAGATGCAGAGAAGTAACTAATTATGAGTGGAAAGGGGACTCAGAAGGAGAGACAGCTTCTCTTGGAAGAGGAAGGAAGAGCCACCAGAGAGAACTTGTATTTTATTTTATTTTTTGACCTCACCATGGGGCATGTGAACCCATGCTCTGCAGTGAAAGTATGGAGTCTTACCCACTGGGATCACCAGGGAAACGCTCCAGAGAGATCTTTTTAAAATGCATGTCTAATTCTGTGACTGTCTGAAGCCTCCAGTGGCTCCCTATTTCTCGGAATAAGTCCAGACTCGTTACCTGGCTGCAAGGCATGAGCTGACCTGTTTTTGCCCCAGCCCCAGCCCTTCCCTGGACCCCCTTTACTTGCCCATGCTGGCCTTCTCCACTATTCAGTGGGCCTGCCCCCTTGGCCCTCTATCTACTTCTGCCGGAGAGTTTTAGGAAGATTGGTTCCCACAGCACCTTGTTATTCTTCATGGCACACACCACACTGCTAATTAAATCATCTTATAATGAATTCGTTCTACATAATAATTCATTGAAGAATGTTTACTATCAAGAACTACATTACAGTGACCTTAATGTCTTGCTTACTGCTGCGTCCTCTGTGTCTGGCACGACTGCCCAATCAACAGATCATTACTGAGCACCTACTATATGCTTGCCCTGTGCCCTACATGTGGTAGGTACTTTAAATATCTGTGGACTGGATGGTTGGGTAAGGGGTGGTCTAATCAGGTGACTAAGATGCAGAGGAGCCGACGGGGGGCTTTCTGTGCAGAAGTGGGATGAGCTCACAGAAGAAAGGTCTAGGGGCTGGACCCCGCTGACTCGGAGGCCCTCCCTTAGCCACTTCCTTGTAAGTACCCTGGCTGCTCCTGCTGAGTCTACTAGAGGCGGTTCTCCGTAACTGTCCACTGTTGGCCCTTCATTATAGACAGTGGGTAGCCTCATGCCTGCCATTCAGGTTTGGGTTGATAGTGTTACATATTCTGGAACCATCTCTGCTAGAACAGCTGTCCCTGCTACAAGATGCTCACTGGGGGCCCAATTTGGAAGAGAGTCAGTATCTCATTCTTTCAAGATGCTTGACTGGATCTGAAGTAGGTTACTAATTTGGATGGCCATTGAGCCTTAAGTTCTTCAGACAACAAGAGATTAAGCCTCTCTTCCACCTTCCCTGAAAGGTTTAGCTTCACACACAGGATATAATGTTTCTCTTGGCTCACATTCACCCAGGGTCTGTTCTGTACCTGAGGAGATGGCTGGAGGTAACACAAAATCACTACCTTCGAAGAACTTACAGCCTGATAGGAACAGAGATAGGAGAAAAGAGGGGCACTCCCTCAGAAATGAAAACAGAGCCTTACCTCACACCACACACCATACCCAAGACCAGGTAGTCCAAGCACTTGCTTTTTGAAAAGCCAAACTTCAAGTTTTAGAAGGAAAAAAAGAGTATCTTTATGACCTAAATAGAGCAAAGCACATCTGAAAAGATCCTAGAGTGTAAACCATAGAGGAAAAGGGTGACTGCATTCTGCCGCTTTAAAGCTGTGAACTTCTACTCATCAGAAAACATGGTAGAAAAAAATTTAAAAACAAACCACAAACTGGGAGAACCATACACATGCATTAGTTGGCTAAGGCTGTTTTAACAAAGTACCATGGACTGGCTTAAACAATAGAAATTTACCATAGCACAGTTCTCAAGATACAGAAGTCAACAGGGTCACTCCCTGTTGGTTCTAGGAAGGATCTACTCCAGATCTCTCTCCTGGCTCATGGTAGTTCCTTGAGAATTGTGGCATTCTTCCTGCATGCGTATCAGTGTCCAGACTTTCCCCTCCTTGTAAGAACACCGATCGTGTTGGGTTAAAGGCCCACCCTACTGCTGTACGACCTCATCTTAACTAACGACTTCTGCAGTGACCGTGTTCTCCTCTTGTGACTCAGATAGTAAAGAATCTGCCTACAGTGCAAGAGACCTGGGTTCAGTTTCTGGGTTGGGAGGATCCTCTGGAGAAGGGAATGGCTACCCACTCCAGTATTCTTGCCTGGAGAGTTCCATGGACAGAGGAGCATGGCAGGGTACAGTTCATAGGGTTACAAAGAGTTGGACATGGCTGAGAGACTAACACTTTCACACTTTATTCTCAAATAATATCACATCCTCAGGCTCTCAGAAGTGGAACTTAAGCATATGAATTTGGGAAAGGACACAGTTTAACCCATAACTGGTGAATATTATAGTCATAATATTTGAGGTTCAGTTCTGTCACTCAGTCGTGTCTGACTCTTTGCGACCCCATGGACTGCAGCACACCAGGCTTCCCTGTCCATCACCAACTCCAGGAGCTTGTTCAAACTCATGTCCATTGAGTCAGTGATGCCATCCAACCATCTCATCCTCTATTGTCCCCTTTTCCTCCTGTCTTCAATCTTTCTCAGGATCAGGGTCTTTTCCAATGAATCAGTTCTTCTCATCAGGTGGACACAGTATTGGAGCTTCAGTTTTAGCATCAGTCCTTCCAATGAATATTCAGGATTGATTTCCTTTAGGATTGACTGGTTTGATCTCCTTGCAGTCCAAGGCTCTCTCAAGAGTCTTCTCCAACACCACAGTTTAAAAGCATCAGTTCTTCAGCACTCAGCTTTTTTTATCATTAAACTCTCATATCCATACATGACTACAGGAAAAACCATAACTTTGACTAGACTGACTTTTGTTGGCAAAGTACTGTCTCTGCTTTTTAATATGCTGTCTAGGTTGGTCATAGCTTTTCTTCCAAAGAACAAGTGTCTTTTAATTTCATGGCTGCAGTCACCATCTGCAGTGATTTTGGAGCCCAAGAAAATAGTCTCTCACTGTTTCCATTGTTTCCCCATCTATTTGCCTTGAAGTGATGGGACCAGATGCCATGATCTTCGTTTTCTGAATGTTGAGCTTTAAGCCAGGTTTTTCACTCTCCTCTTTCACTTTCATCAAGTAGCTCTTTAGTTCCTCTTGCTTTGTGCCAAAAGGGTGGTGTCATCTGCACACCTGAGATTATTGATATTTCTCCCAGCAGTCTTGATTCCAGCTTGTTCTTCATCCAGCCTGGGATTTCACNGGACCAGATGCCATGATCTTCGTTTTCTGAATGTTGAGCTTTAAGCCAGGTTTTTCACTCTCCTCTTTCACTTTCATCAAGTAGCTCTTTAGTTCCTCTTGCTTTGTGCCAAAAGGGTGGTGTCATCTGCACACCTGAGATTATTGATATTTCTCCCAGCAGTCTTGATTCCAGCTTGTTCTTCATCCAGCCTGGGATTTCACATGATGTACTCTGCATAGAAGTTAAATAAGCAGGGTAACAATATATAGACTTGACATACTCCTTTCCCAATTTGGAACCAGTCTGTTGTTTCATGTCCAGTTCTAACTGTTGCTTCTTGACCTGCATACAGATTTCTCAGGAGGCAGGTCAGGTGGTCTGTATTCCCATCTCTGTAAGAATATTCCACAGTTTGTTGTGATCCACACAGTCAAAGGCTTTGGCATAGTCAATAAAGCAGAAGTAGATGTTTTTCTGGAACTCTTGCTTTTTCTATGATCCAATGGATGTTGGCAGTTTGATCTCTGCTTCCTCTGCCTTTTCTAAATCCAGCTTGAACATCTGGAAGTTCATGGTTCACGTATTGTTGAAATCTGGCTTGGAAAATTTTGAGCATTACTTTGCAAGCATGTGAGATGAGTGTAATTGTGCGGTAGTTTGAGCATTCTTTGTCATTGCCTTTCTTTGGGATTGGAATGAAAGCTGACCTTTTCCAGTCCTATGGCCACTGCTGAGTTTCCCAAATATTTGAAGGCCTTCTTATAAATCAGTAGGTGGCCAATAGAAAAATGGGCCAAAAAAAAAAAGAGTTCTTCATAGAACAGGAAAAAAGATGAATAGCTGATGAACATGAAAAGATGCTCAGTCCTTTTAGCAGGCAGAGAAATACAAACCAAATCCATCATAAGATATCCTGTGGACAGGAATAATTAGGAAGCCTGACAGTAACAGATACAATCCAGTGTAAAATGTGTGTGGTCAGCCATGCCATGAGCATAGCAAGGAGGAACATTGAACTCACACAGAAAGAAAGTCAGTGTTTCCACGCAGAGGAGGAAATGTAATTCAGTACGTGGCTAGATATTCAATCAAAGAAATGCGAACAAAAAATGTTTTGGCAGCCACACTGATCCCACACCCTATCGTCACATGTTAATACCTGGAGCTGGTGATGCTGTGAAGATGCTTCTGCACTCTCCCTTTCCTCGTGGCTGTGAAGTTAGTTCAGCCCTTTTGACAAACGGTCTGGTGGTTAATACTGAACAGAAGACAAATATCTGGACGTTTTTCATGGTTTAATATATTCTTTGACCCAGTGATATCACCCTTGGGTTTTATTAGAGGGATGTAATCTCAAAGAGGAAAAGTGCCAAAGTGCCCTATTTTAGGTCGTTAAAAATAACCGAAGTACCTAGCAATAGAAAATGGTTAAAGTAAATTACAGTGTTTCAGCCTAATGGAATATTCTAAGTAGACATTACAAAAGATATTTGTGATGTCTGGGTAGTAACTTGGAAAACGTGTGTGTCTATTTAAGTTTTAAAAAGGCCAGGGGCGATATTTCAGAATTCACCTGTGTTGTCAATGCAGCTATACAAATATTGTTTTGATTATTGACAGGGACTGGAAGAAGAATCTGAAAGGGTGGCAGTGGAGAAAAGAAAGCTTTTGATGAAAAGTGTAATGCGCTGGGATTGTGGCTGAATTTTGCTTAAAAAAAATCCATTCCTAATTTAATATTGTTCGTGCAGTAAATTAAGAGACAAAAGATTTCTCCTGACTCATGGGAACAAAGGCATGAGCACACAGCAGCTGTGTTTGGGCATCATTAAAAGTGTGTGCACACATCTGAAACCCTCTGCTAGGTGAGTGAGAGCAAGGGTGCCCTCAAAGGACTTCAAAGGATGTCTGTCAGGAGGAGAGCCTGCTGTTTTTTCCCAGAAAGTCTTTTGTCCCAAATGGTTTTCTTTGATTTCCCTTTTATTGATGAAGACTTAGCTGTGTTCAGAGGTTGCAGGCAGGCAGAGTTTTTCTCTGGGTGGAAAGCAGGGCTGTTCGGGGGCTGGCAGGGTGGCTTCTGGATTCATTTGAGTAATTTACAGATGGACTGTTTCTGTTTTCCTAAGCTTACCCAACGTGGTTCAACCAAATGAAGTTCATCGGGCCCTTTAAAAAGGAAATGGGACCTATTTGTAACGTTGCCTTGAATCGGGAGAAGGCAGGTGTGGTGCCAGTCACCCAGGTCCTTCTCCCATGTCAGCTTCAGTTTTCTTGGGTAGGGCTGGTGACAGGCGTTGTGGCGATGACCCCTCTTGTCTGGGATGTGGTGCAGGGGCCTCCCCCGTGGGGCCACAGAGCTTGGTCTCATGGCCTCTGGCCTCAAGTACTTCCTGGTACTCTGCCGATAGTGGTAGAGAGACAGACATGGACGAGCGCCATGCAGGAAAGAGAACACGATGACGTGGTAGAAAGTGATGGGGGCGGGGGCTCTTGTCCACTGGGTGGTCATGGAAAGCCTAGAGCAGGAGGTGACATTTGAGTTGAGATTCCCAGGCTGAGGGAACAACAAGCTCTGGCGTAGGAATGGTCTTGTGTTTTCAAGGAATAGAGTAGAGGCAGTTGTGGCAGCCGGATGAGGTCTGAGATGGAAGCAGCGGTCGGATTATTTAGATCCTGGTAGATAAGTGGTTCTCGCCTGGGTGATTTTGCCCCCAGGGAACCTTTGGCAACGTCTAGAGACATTCCAGGTTGTCACAGTTAGGGGGGGTGTGCTGCTGGCATCTAGTGGGTGGGGACCAGGGATGCTGATAAATATCCTATGGTGGCCAGGACAGCCCCACTACACAGAACGTTGTTGTTGAATCACTAAGTTGTGTCCAACTCTTTACAACCCCATGGATGTGGCATGCCAGACTTCCCTGTCCTTCACCATCTCCTGGAGTTTGCTCACACTCGTGTCCATTGAGTCGATGATGCCATCCAACCATCTCATGCTCTGTTGCCCTCTTCTCCTCCTGCTCCCAATCTTTCCCAGCATCAGGGTCTTTTTCAGTGAGATGGCTTTTTGGTGGAGAGCAACACAGAGTGATCCTTCCCCAAATGGCAATAGTGCCAAGATTGACAAATCATATTGAAGACTAGGCTAAGGATTTTGAATTTCATTCTAAGAGTGATGGAGGGTATTAAGCAGGGAAGTGAGAGAATGGCCTGTCTCTGTTTTATAAACCTAGAGTACTGAATCCAGTTCTTCCAGCTTTGACATGCCAACCTTATCAGATGAAATTTGAGCTGGAGAAAGAAGACTTCTTAGCATTGAAGATCCCCTCAAAGTAAACAATCCATTTTCCTTGGGCTGGTTGAACACAGCTCCCAGAAGGAGTTTGTATCTGGTTCTTGGGTTTCTGCTTGCAGTGAAGAAAAGGATGGGAATTGTAGCTTGATCTTTGACTTACAGCCGGTGCTCTGGCGTCTTCCAGTCTGGAGAGGCTACCCAAGACAAGTTCGGCGGAGACAGTGAATGGACTTTCCTCCTAGTCGGTGGAGTAAAATTCAGTCTTTAATTGCTGTGAACATTTGTTCAGGCTAGAGTCATGTATAAGAGAAGAATGTGAACCAGTACAAGGTTCGTAGGTTTTATTACGATTTCTCAGCCTCAGCACTATTGATATTTTGGGCCAGGTCAATCTGTGTTGTGTGTGTGTATTTGTTGGGGGAGGGGAAGGGGGGAGGTGTCCTGTGTTTCGTAGAATATTTAGCTGCATTGCTGGCCTCCACCCACTAGGTGTCAGTAGCAACCCCTTCCCCAGTTGTGATAACCAGAAATGTCTCCAGACACTGCCAGTATCTCGGGAGGTTGTGGAGACGGCCGAATTAGGTTGCAGGGAACGCATAATTGCCCAAGACTGATGAAAGTTTAATGAATCAGTATGTCATGGATGTCCACAAAGATCACTATAAAATCATGCCCCTTCGGGGCGGGGGTCAGGTTGGGGAGCTACTGAAGTAGGTGGTCCTGCTCTTTCTGTGGCCGTGTTCTGAGCTCCTTACCAGCTGTGCTGGTCAGCTTTTACATTTAGCACCAGGTACTTCTTCTAGGGAAGAGAGACTAAGGGGACACTGGCTCCAGAAACCCTCCAAGAACATTCCGCCCTTGGGCTTGATGTCCAGTACGTGTTGTCCATATGTGGGCACAATCACAGGCAGAGGCCCCCAGGGTAGCAAAGATGGTCCACTTTCAGAGCTGGGTTAAGGCTTGACCTTGAGATAATGATAGAGCCTCTCATCATTTGTTGTTCAAGATGGTTATTCTCAACTGTTTATCCCAGCAGTGGTCTAAATTCCCCGCAAGGGGCACTTCAGGATAACTTCTGAAATATCAAATTCTTGCCAAAAAATATATTTCTGTCTTTTTTACTTGGAGTGGAGATGAGGGGCATCCCCCACTTGTAGGGGCTCAGAGCACAACCTCTTCAGCCACCACTGTCTTTCCCGCTTAAAAACAGACAAAAACCAAGAATGCAAATGAGTGAAGATAGTATTACCTGTCGTGAGCACTAACGAATGCTCATTTGCTTTAGTCGTGTCTGACTCTGTGACCCCATGGGCTGTAGCACGCCAGGCTCCTCAGTCCATGAGGGTTCCTGGGCAAGAATACTGGAGTGGGTTGCTATTTCCTTCTCCAGGGATCTTCCCAACCCAGGGATCAAACCCTCATCTTCTGTGTCTCCTGCACTGCAGGCGGATTCTTTACCCACTGAGACACCTGGGAAGCCCCTATTTGTAAAGATAATCCTCACTAATTTATTTAAGAAATATAAATTATTAATCCTCTTTGCTGCTGCTGCTAAGTCGCTTCAGTCATGTCCGACTCCGTGTGACCCCATAGACAGCAGCCCACCAGGCTCCACCGTCCCTGGGATTCTCCAGGCAAGAACACTGGAGTGGGTTGGCTACTTTGTTATTAATAGCAAGTTACTTGGAAATCCAAGGACAGAGGAGCCTGGTGGGCTACAGTCCATGGGGTCACAAAAGAGTTGGACATGACTTAACAACTAAACAACAGCAACAACTCGGGGGTTTATGTTAGTAACATCAAGATTGTTCAGGACCAGAGCAGCAAAGGGTGCCAGGGCTGCAGTGAAGGATTCCTTCATTCTGTTTTATCTGCAAAGGGTGCCCCTTCCTGCATCATTTGGTGGACAAAATCCTACTTCCCTTTCTTTTTTCTAACTTTATTGAGATACAATTGACATATAACACTGTGTAAGTTTAAGATATACAATATGATGACATATATAGAACTTTGTATGTATTTTGTATGTATTTTGAAATGACTGCCTTGATCAGCTGAATCAACACATCCTACCTGTCTGTTAGGGATTAACTCAAATGCGTCCTGAGCGAAGAAGCCTTCCCTGATCACGCCCCTTCCCAGAGTGGATTGTGCTTCAGTCTTGTACTTGGTCTGGTTCATATGGCTTATTAACCTAGGACATATTATATTTTTTAATTGAGGTGAAATTCACATAACATCAGTTTTACCATCTGAAAGTATACCTTCCAGTGACACTTAGTACGTTCTCGATGTTGTAAGACCATCACCTTTCCAAAACATTTCTATCTCCAGGGGAGACCCTGTACCGAC
Organism: Neotragus pygmaeus; assembly: GCA_006410875.1. NCBI lineage: Eukaryota > Metazoa > Chordata > Mammalia > Artiodactyla > Bovidae > Neotragus > Neotragus pygmaeus. Next base: position 143,407 of record SJYV01034234.1, on the reverse strand, counting down.
TAAGCAGTCACTCCCGTCTTCCCCTCCTCCCCGATCCTGGCAACCACTAATCTGATTTTTGTCTCTATGGATTTACTGATTCTGGGTATCTCATAAGTGGAACCACACAATATGTGGTTTTGTGTCTGGCTTCTTTCACCTAGCATCATGTTTTTGAGGCTCTACTACGCAATACTGAAGCACATATCACGACTTCATTCATTTTCATGACTGAATAACACCACTGAATGAATCATAGTTTGTTAATCCGTTCATCCATTGATGGACATTTGGGCTGTTTCCCCCTTTGGCTACTGTGAATGGTGCAACTGTGAAATTCATGTGCACATTTTTTTGTTCTCTTGGGTATATACCTAGGAGTGAAATGGCTGGGTCATATCATGTCTGTATGTTTCATGGAATGCCCAAACTGTTTTGTAGAAGAGTGGCTATGGCATTTTACGTGCCCAGCAGCAGTGTACAGGGTTCCAGTTTCTCCACATCTGGGCCAACACTTATTCTTTTCTTTTTTTTTCATATTTTCCCTAGCCGTCCCCAGCCGGCTGACTTGTTGATGGCTGGCATCATGCTTTAATTGGCAGCAACACGATGTAAGAGTTAATACAGGGACTGAGCTTGCTTCCTGCCCTTCCTCAATGGTCTCCCTCAGCTAGAATCTCTTCATCTGTAAAATGGAAATCTCTAGGCTCTTAGGGGAAGAAATGAGATTGAGCCTTAACTTGCCAGGATCAATGCCTGGTCCAGGGTGCTTTCCTCGTAAAGGTTTGCTCTAGTTACCATGTTCATGACTTCCCAGGCCCAGGCCCCAGTAACTGTTGAATAAATGTTTGTTAAATAAATCAAGCCTTCGATATTGCTCAGTTAGTCTCCTTTTTTATTTCTACCAACTGTTCCCCGAATTCTAGACAACTGTCTTGCAAGTTGATCACTCCTGAGACAGAAAGAAAGAACAGCTAGATCAATGGACCTGCTTTCCTGGAAAAACAGCATGAAACCCTTGATGTGCTTGTGTAGGGTAGGGGTGGGGGGCATGGGAGAGGGCTGCCAGCTTGTATCCTCCTAATGGAGTGAAGGCTAAAAGAGCTTCACTTTTTTTCCTTTAGATGAAAAACAACCTTCTCTGAAAGGTGATGACACCAGCAAACTGCCTTGTTGAGGGTTCAGTCAATGGCCCCAGGGAGGAGGCGAGCAGCCCTCTCCAGGAAGCACTCTACTTAGAGAGGGCTTGAGGGCCTCTTAGGAGCTGAGGGCTGGGAACTGGCCTCAGGTCCCTCTCTCTTCATCCATCTCTTTGCACTGGCATCTGGGCCATGAGCAGGCTCCCACTGGGTCAGCCACAGGGCAGCTTTCTCTGGCTCCGTGGACCCTTCCAGAGTCCACCTCCTCTCACCCTCAAACCCACTGGCTTTGTTCCTCCCTCTTTTCACTTGTTCTTCTCTCTGCCTGGCATGTCCCCCTCTGCAGTTAACACGCCTCCAATCTCCTCTCAGTGGAAAGAGTGGCTGACTTTATTTTGGAGGGCTCCAAAATCACTGCAGATGGTGATTGCAGCCATGAAATTATAAGATGCTTACTGTTTGGAAGGAAAGTTATGACCAACCTAGACAGCATATTAAAAAGTGGAGACATTACTTTGTCAACAAAGGTCCATCTAGTCAAGGCTATGGTTTTTCCAGTAGTCATGTATGGCTGTGAGAGTTGGACTAGAAAGAAAGCTGAGCACTGAAGAATTGATGCTTTTGAACTGTGGTGTTGGAGAAGACTTTTGAGAGTCCCTTGGACTGCAAGGAGATCCAACCAGTCCATCCTAAAGGAGATCAGTCCTGGGTGTTCATTGGAAGGACTGATGTTGAAGCTGAAACTCCAGTACTTTAGCCATCTGACGCGAAGAGTTGACTCATTTGAAAAGACCCTGATGCTGGGAAAGATTGAGGGCAGGAGGAGAAGGGGAGGATAGAGGATGAGATGGTTGGATGGCATCACTGACTCAATGGACATGAGTTGGGTAAACTCCGGGAGTTGGTGATAGGCAGGGAGGCCTGGTGTGCTGCGGTTCATGGGGTCGCAGAGTCGGACACGACTGAGCAACTGCACTGAGCTGGACTGAACAATCTCCCCTCACAGAGAGGCCCTGCCCGCCAGCCACCCTGGCTGATGTGGCAGCCCCCGTGTGTGCCCCGTCAGTCACCATCTCTGCCTGACTTTCTTGCTTTCTTTTTAACTATTTATTTTTGTTTGTGTTTTTAAATGAAATATTTCTAACAGAAAACAATAGTGCCCATCTCCCAGACTTGACAAGGGCTAATATTCTGCTCTGCATGCTTGCTTTAGATTTCCGCCCCCTACTTTACTAAGGTATAATGTATATACAATAAATGAAAAGTGGAAGTGTTAGTCACTCAGTTGTGTCCAATTCTTTGTGGCACCATGGACTGTAGCCCACCAGGCTCCTCTGTCCACGTAGTTCGCCAGGCTAGAATACTAAAATGGGTTGCCATTTCCTTCTCCAGGGAATCTTTCTAACCCAGGGACTGAACCCCAGCCTCCTGCATTGCAGGCAGATTCTTTACCATCTGAGCCACCAGGGAAGCCCATATGCCGTAAACACATACATTTTAAGTATATAGTGTATTGATTTGGGGGCAACTGCACCTGTGAAACAACTACCACAATGAAGATATAGAATATCATCTTCTCCAGAAAGGCCCCGCATCTCCCTTGCCCTGCTGGAGTTTTCTTCCTAGTACTCAGCATTATCACCTGAAATCACCTCATTCATGACTTTGTTTTAGTTTACTGTCTCCACTTCTAGAATGTATATTCCATGACGCAGGCATCATATCTCATTCCAGCCCAGGCGCATAGTAGGCCCACAGGAAATCAATAAGTACTCATTACACTTGTGTGCTCACATCCTGACACATTTTTCGTGATGATGTCTGTAGGGTAGGTTGCTGGAAATGGAACTATCGGATGAAAGAATATTTGTTCTTTTTGTTAATACAAAGGAGACTGCTGTCTCCCTTTCTCGTTTATTCACTGTTTCTCAGCCTCAGCACTGTTGCCATTTGAGGTTGGGTCATTCTTTATTTGGGTGGTGGCTGTCCACTAGATATGGGTATTCTACAAAGGGAGGGTACCAGGAGCATCCCCCACCGTGGCTGTGACAACCCAAGATGTCTTCAGACATTGGCAAACGTGCCCTGGGGCCAAAATTGTCCCCAGTTGAGAACCACTGGTCTGTGTATATAGGCTAATTTCTTGCCATCCTAATTTGTTCCTCAGTGGAGCCCATCTCTAAACTACCCTCGATGACTAGATTGGTTGAATCTGTTTGTTTTTTTTGTCCTGTTTATGCAGCTCAGCTGACTGAATTACAAATCCTGACCCCTGTGTATACAGTTGCATTATGAGATGAGATGTTGGTTCATTTTAGAAGCAGGGAAGGCATCACTCTGACTTACAAACCTGGGAGAAACCAAGCCCACAGGACTTTCAAATGGCTTCTCCCTGGCCTGGGCGCCAGCATAATGCACAGCACCCCTTGCCTGAGGACAAATATGTATTCCAGGGCTTCGAAAACAAGAAGGAAACCCTTAACAAATGTGCAAAGGGCTCTGAACATCTCTGATTACTCAAGACACTGAGTTGGCCATTTCTTTCTTGAAAAATCTGCAAGCTTGTATGCCTGGAGCTGGACAGCAAGAATGTAAAGGGTGAAGGAAGACAAGTGGGAACCCCGTGACGTGAAGAGACAGATCCCGCCTGGAGGGCATTGTGCCCAGGTGATGCCAGGTGGGGATGTGGGCTCAGCCTTGCCAGACCTTCCTGTTTTTCAAGAAAGGCAAGAAATCTAGGCTTTTTTGTGTGTGAAAAATCTTGATTCTTGAATTTTATAAATGTTAGCAAGTAATTATCTGTTTGCTGCTGCTGCTAAGTTGCTTCAGTCGTGTCTGACTCTGAGAGACCCCATAGGTGTCAGCCCACCAGGCTCCCCCAGCCCTAGGATTCTCCAGGCAAGAACACTGGAATTGGTTGCATATTCCTTCTCCAATGCATGGAAGTGAAAGTGAAAGTGAAGTCGTGTCTGACTCTTCGTGACCCCAAGGACTACAGCCTACCAGGCTCCTCCGTCCATGGGATTTTCCAGGCAAGAGTACTGGATTGGGTTGCCATTGCCTTCTCCAAATTATCTGTTTAAACATGATGTGAACCAAACAAAACATATCTACAGGCTGCCAGTCAGCATCCTCTGAGTTGATTTCCAAGGTTATTTCATGTTTGGTGACTAACTCAGTGGGTTCAGAAATATTTTGGTTTGACTCTTCATCCAGCCAACAAATGTTTATTGAGTATCTGCGTGTACCAAGCATTGTTCTAGAGCTGCCACTTGGTATTGACTTGTTCAAATGACTGACACCAAAAGAGATAGAGATTATGGGTGGGCGAGTGTGTGGGTGGGTGGATAGACAGATAGATCGATCTCATCATTGAGAGATACATGCTAGAATATTACAGATAAAATAATGTGATGTTTGGGAATTACTTTAGAATAAGATAAGGAGTTGGATGAGGGTTTAGGTGAATCAATATTGGCCATCTGATGGAATTGTTGGAAGTTGAGTGATGGTGCTGTGAGGAAGCCCCTTATACGCTTCTGTTTTCTTTTCAGATGTGATTGGAAATTTCCCATACTAAAAATTCTTGGGTTTTTATTTATTTATTTCTGGCTGTGCTGGGTCCTCGTTGCTGCTCGGGGGCTTTCTCTAGTTTAGACACACGGGGGCCTCTCTTCATTGCGGCGCACGGGCTTTTCATTGTGATGTCTTTTGTTGCGGAGCCCAGGCTCCAGGGTGCAGGCTTCAGTAGCTGTGGTGCTCAAGCTGAGTTGCTCTGCGGCATGTGGACTCTTCCTGGACTAGGGATTGAACCCATGTTCCCTGCATGAGCAGGCAGATTCTCAACCACTGACTCACGATGGAAGTCCAGAATATTTGTCTTAATGTCCTTATCAGAAAAGCACTCTAAAAGATACATAGATAAAATAGCATCATGTCTGGGACTTGGTTTAAAATATGCAGCTAAAGTTTTTTACAAGTCAGGGTATAGATGTGCTGTGGTCTGAATGTCTGTGGTCCACTCCCCCCAGCCCCTGGGAAGTTCACATGTTGGAATCCTAACATGAAATGTAACAGTGTTAGAATGCTCAGCCTTTGGGAAGTGATTAGGTCATGAAGGTGGAGCCCCTGATGAATGGGATTAGTGCCCTTATCAAAACTCCAGAGAGCTTCCCAGCCCTCTGCTAAGGAGTCTGCCACCCTGAAGAGGGCCCTCACCCAACCATGCAGGCACCCTGATCTACCAGTATCCAGAACTGTGAGAGAGAAATTCCTGTAATTTATAAGCTCCCCAGTCTGTGGTATTTTGTTATTATAGCAGCCTGTACGGACTAAGACAAGATGAAACATGTTGCAAGGTGTTGATAATTGGTATAATTGGGTGATGGGTATATGGAGATTAATTAAACTGGACTATTTAACTTGTATTTGAAATTTTCTACAATTAAAAAAATGTTTACAGGGATAAAGAAGTGGGGGCCTCTTGTTTCTTGGTACTGTTGGAAGGATGGAGTCATACACTGGGTGCGTATGTGAACTTCCTACAGCTTCCCACAGTTTGGTTGTATTAACAGCAAAGGAACAGATACTCTTCAACAAGTGACGTCCCAGTCCGAGCTTGCTGTGGTGAGGCTAGAAGCACAGGCTTTTTGTGGGCTCAGCCTGCAGGTGAGAACAGATTTCTCAACTGGTGAAATATTACAGATAAAATAATATGATGTCTGGGAATTACTTCAAAACAATATGAGAACCTGCAGGATGGTTTCCCTGCAGGATGGTTTCCCTGCAGGATGGTTTCCCTGCAGGATGGTCTGCCTCCTCGGTATCCTGCTGGGAGGCAGAATAGCACAGTGGTCAGAGAGTCTGGAATCGGCCTCCCTAGGTCTACGTGTCAGCACTACTGCTATCTAGCTGTGTGGCCTGGGGCATGTTTCTGAGCCTCTGTCTCCTCCAAGCCTCAGTTTCCTCTTCTGTTAAATGTGAAGTTTGAACTAATAATTTCATGTAAAGTACTCAGCACAGTACTTGGCATGTGGCATTTATTTATTATCATTATTGATGCCTTTGTTCTTACTATGTTGTTGCTGCTCTTAAATATTCTAAAAGCAGAACAAACTTTCTGAGATGGATGGAAGAAAATAATTGGGGAAAGAGGCTAAAAGAAGTCAGAAAAAGAGGTACCCTCTGTCAGCTGATCCACCCATAGAAGTCCATTTGTGAGCTGCTGGAATCAATTCCCTACATGAGAGGTGCAAAAGAAATATAAGAAAAATGCAACTTTCTGATTCCATCCTTTCTCCACAGAATGAGGTAGAACTCGGGGAGCTGCTTCTGTCACTGAATTATCTCCCGAGTGCTGGGAGGCTGAATGTTGACGTCATTCGAGCCAAGCAACTTCTTCAGACAGATGTGAGCCAAGGTTCAGGTACAGTGTGGCCCCTTCTTCTGCCATTGCTTTAACAAAGCATCTATGTTTGTTTGACACAAGGGACCTGATTTTCTGCATCTTGGATGCTGTTAATTAATAGGACCTTCTGAGGATGAAATAGTATCCAGATCTAGTCTGTTAGTTCAAGAGATAAAATAAATGATCAGATGTCTCTTAGGATGAGGCAGGTAAATGGTACCATTCCATTTGAAGTTTGATCAAGACCAGGTGTGATAACTATTGAAATCTAGATCCTCCTTGTACACATGCGGCCTGGAGGAAGTTACTTGCCTGTCCAGATGCTATGCTTCCCTGGTAGCTCAGCTGGTAAAGAATCTGCTTGCAATGCAGCATACCCTGGTTCAATTCCTGGGTCTGGGAGATCCCCTGAAGAAGGGAATGGCTACCCACTCCAGTATTCTGGCCTGGAGAATTCATTCCATGGACTGCATAGTCCATGGGATCGCAAAGAGTGGTACATGAGTGAGCCACTTTCACTTTCACTTTCCAGATGCTATGCCCGCAAAGGAGATACCGTGCTCCAGGTGGCCGTAGTGTACACTGACGATGCTTTCTAATCCGTGAGACCAGTGGACACCCTCTGAGATTCTTTTTCTAGCTCATTTCAAGTGTAGCATACATCTTTATAAATCCCAGCTCTGAAAACACTGCTGTATTTCAAATGTCTGTAACACACCAATCTGAACGTGACTTTTAATGAAATAGAACAGATTACATTCCCTCCTTATGTAGCTTTCCCAAGACAGCAAAGGATTTTATCATGAAAGTAGTCATGGTTGCTGGGATCTCTTCAGCTCAGTGGTGGAAATATAGTCTTTTCTAAGTGCAATTGCTAAAATAAATTACTTTTGCTATAAAGTGACAGCTGAATTTAGAAGACAACTTTTATTTTCAAAAACCACATATTAAAAACAGATTTTGAAGGGGCCAGTGGAGGGAATGGTATTAAAGCTGGAGAGTTTCAGATTCACCACAGTGGGAGAGTCAATATGATAGGGTGATTAAGGGCTCCTGAGTAAAACTGCCTGGAACCAAATCCTAGTTCTACTTCTTATAAATGATGTGGCCTTGGGGAAGTTACTTAACCTCTATAAACCTCAATTCTCTGTCTGACAAATTGAGATAACAGTATTTCTCTCATTGGGTTGTTTAGATGAACATATAATTAGATAATGTACATGAATTTTTTTGTAAGCTGTAAAGTGATCTAAGAATAATAGTTATAATTCTGCCATCTCTATTTTCCCCTGTATGGGCTTTGGGCTCACTGACATGATGATGGGCTTCTAAGGGCAGAAAAACTAGGACAGGCTCTGGGTCTAGCTATTCTTCCACTAGCTTATCTTAACACAAATCATTTCCTATTTGAGTTCTCAGTTTCTTCATCTGTAAAATGAACACAATGCCTGACACATACGGGAGCTCAGTAAATCTTGCATGGCTTAGAAAAAGAGAGAAAAGGGTGAGCAGAGAAGAAGCTGGATGGGAAACAGAAAAAAATACGTGGATAGATGGGGAAATGGATGAATGAAAGAAGAAGGGGAAATGGATGAATGAAAGAAGAAGTGGAAACCTGGAATGGATGGACTGATGAAAGATGAAAGAATGGGTAGGTCACTGGGTCAAATGGTTGGAAAGTTAGATGAATGGATAGATTGGGTTTCATGATCTTCAACACTCTATTCTCAGACCCATTTGTGAAAATTCAGCTGGTACATGGACTCAAGCTTGTGAAAACAAAGAAGACATCCTTCTTAAGAGGCACAATCGATCCCTTTTACAATGAATCCTTCAGCTTCAAAGTTCCCCAAGAAGAATTGGAAAATGCCAGCCTAGTGTTTACAGGTAGGTAATGTTCCAGACATTGAGAACTACAGGTGAGACATATTCAACGTATTGTCCTAGGGATAGAAGGTGATCTCGAGAGAGTGATATTTAAGAACTTCATGTCTGGTATTTAGCTGCCTAGGTTTGAACTCACCATTTGTGAATTTGGAAAAGATTTATAGAACCACAAACTATAATCATTACGAATGCAAATTTTGAAGCCAGATTTCTGGCAGTTCCACATAAAGTTTTAGGCAAGTTACTTGGCCTCTCTGAGCTTCAGTTTCTATCATCTACAAAATGTGGGCAATAATAGTACTTGTTTCACAGGTTTGTTGTGAAGATGAAGTGACTTATGACTTTGAGATAATCCTAAGTACTATGTGAGCTTTGATGATATGATGATTCAAGTAGCTTATGGTCTAATAGGGAAATATAAGAAAATACGATCACCTAACTCAGAGAAGAGGATTTTGAAAGGCTTCCCAGAGGACATGGCATTTAAGTAAAGACTTCAGGTGCCACACTCTGGCTGAATCTGTTGTTTCCAAAGTATAATTTAATCTGTTTCCAGGATGTATTGGTTATCTATTGCTGCAAAATCACCCCAAACTTTAGTGGTTCAAAACAATCAATATTTATTATTTCATATTTGTTGTGGGTCAAGAATCCAGGGATAGCTTTGCTCGGTGCTTCTGGCTGAGGTTCTCTGACAGGACTGCAGTTAAGGTATTGGCTGGGACTGCAGTCTTCTGAAGGCTCACCTGAAGATTGGGTGGGGATCTGTTTTCCATCTTCTTCACATAGTTGTTGGCAGGATTCAGTTCCTTGCAGAATATTGGCTTGGGGCCTCAGGTCCTTCCTGGATGTTGGCCAGTGACCTTGCCCGATTACTTACCACATGATCCGCTTCATAGGGCAACTTACAATATGGCAACTGGCTTAAGGTGGGCAAATGAGGGGGTAAGAGAGGATGAGCAAGAGGGAAGCTATAGTCCTTTTGTAACCTAGTCTTGGAGGTGACAACCTATCACTTTTGCCATATTCCACTCATTAGAAGCAACTCACTAGGTCCAGCTCACAGTCAAGAGGAGGGGATTATACAAAGGTGTGGATACTAGGAGGTAAGGATCACTGAAGCCATTTAGGCTGCCCTCATCAACCACCACAACATAGATTTAATAGAAATAATGGTTACTATTTCCTGTGTCCTTTTCACAGACTTCACTTGTATTATTGCTAATATTCATCATAGTCCACCCTGTCAAGTCAACATCATCCTCATCAATTTACAGGGTAAGGGGCTGAGGCTTAAAACATGAGCAACCAACTCAGGGGCTCCAGCTGGTAGACAGGATTCAAGCTCTGATCTTGCTAGCTCCTAAGATCAAGGAATCTGCATTTCCTCAAGCACTAAGGTCATGATGGCATTAGGGATCTGACCTCATATTTTGAGGAGTCTTGCTCCAGAGTAATTGGAAACCATCATCTGTTTAGATCCAGTCTAGAATCCTTGGTTGGAGAAGGCAATGGCACCCCACTCCAGTACTCTTGCCTAGAAAATCCCATGGACGGAGGAGCCTGGTAGGCTGCAGTCCATGGGTCGTGAAGAGTCGGACACGACTGAGCGACTTCCCTTTCACTTTTCACTTTCATGTATTGGAGAAGGAAATGGAAACCCACTCCAGTGTTCTTGCCTGGAGAATCCCAGGGACGAGGGAGCCTGGTGGGCTGCTGTCTATGGGGTTGCACAGAGTCAGACACTACTGAAGTGACTTAGCAGCAGCAGCAGCAGCAGCAGCAGAATCCTTGGCTTACAAGTCTCCCAAGAAAGCAGGCCATAACTGAAAAATCCTGCATGCAGTCCTTGTACTGAAACCTTATTGCCTCTCTTCCACAAGACTGCAGATTTTCCATGTTCCAAGACCCCTCCAGGCAGGCTGGCCTGGGGTTTGTCAAGACCTGTCACCCCGAGAGTCTGCATCCAATCAGGGCCGCCTGCCCTAGCAGAGGTAATGATTTCTGATAGAACCTGTGATGGCTTCTGTCCAGATTGAGTTACCAACAGACAGGGACCCTGCTCTCCACAGTGTTTCAGGTCAAGACAGAAGACAGGGATTCCACTGATTCCTTAAAGGTGGCGAGCAGGCAGTGGCAGCCATATTGAACCAAGACTGGATCTAAGCATGGAATACGAATCCTGCCTCCCTCCTGAGAATAAAGGACTTGTTGCATGTTTAGATCTGGAAGGGATTGGGGGAGGGGGGCATTGAGAGAGCCCATGTGGAAAGTCCTGACACTTTTATATTTTACTTAAAATTTTATGACCAAAATATCACATGCTTGTGAGTGATACAACTGAAAGAAATGTATGAATGGAGAATCAGAAGAACAGAGGGGTTCACTGTGTAGCCTGGGTCCTAACTTTATGGCCTTGGGCAAGATCTGTGTGCTTCAGGTCTCTCGTCTGTAAAGCAAGGAAACCATACAAGGAGACCTCAAAGGACTGTTACCTAGATTAAAAGAGATCCATTCATAATCAGTGCTGAGCACTGTGTCAAGCGCAGAGCGAGCCCTCAGCCCTCAGGAAATTATACTCTCTTCCTCACCTCCTTCCAGGCCCTTCTCCTTGAAGTCACCACTTTTAATGCCCTGGTGTGTCCCACTCCACACTTCTCTCCTTGTTCACACAAATGTCATCCACTTATGGAAGAGTCAGTTCTTTTAAAGAGTTATTCATTAATTCCAAAACTGTGTATTTAGCAATCCCAGCTCTCTTGTGGAGGTTTCTGGACCATTCTGTGGCCATCATTCTGATACTTGCTCCTGTTTCAGGATCAGTGAATGTGTTCAGTCCCTCCAGATCAATGCAGATATGGATGGATCTTGGTCCTTGTTTTTAATAACTGTATCATATACCATCATGTGGCAGACTATGATAAAAACGCCAAGGAGCAGGGATGGAAGTGTGTGACAGAGCATCAGAGCCCATGATAGGAACTCTGGAGGACCCTCCCTGGAAAAATACACAGAAGGACAGAAAATATTGCATACAGTTCTGAGTTTATTTTTTGTGCCACTTTAGATCCCATATGTGAAGTCCATACAGCTGAAGTCTCAAACCGTAGCGGCACTTCCATCCCCCACCCCAGATCACACCCTGTATCCCTGTTTTGACACCCCCCACCCCAGCTCCAAGGGGGCTGTTGTTGTCTGTGGCCATCAGAGAAGGCCTGTACTCTCCATTCGTGGAAGACCTGCTTCTCTCCTTTAAAGGCCTTAGCTCAGGTTTTTCAGGTTAAAAGCCCATTGGAAATATTCTTTGTAGAGCAGGAAGGATTGCAGACTTCTGTGTCCTCCTAAGCGAGGGAGTCTCAAACCTGGCTGCGCTTTGGAATCAGCTGGGAGTTTTCACCTGCTGCCAGTGGCCAGATCCCACCACAGAGCTGGGGTCCTGGGCTCTTTAGAAATATCTGTATTTTAAAGTACCCCTGCTACTGCTGCTAAGGCGCTTCAGTCGTGTCCGACTCTGTGCGACCCCATAGACGGCAGCCCACCAGGCTCCCCTGTCCCTGGGATTCTCAAGGCAAGAACACTGGAGTGGGTTGCCATTTCCTTCTCCAATGCATGAAAATGAAAAGTGAAAGGGAAGTTGCTCAGTCGTGTCTGACTCTTAGCGACCCCATGGACTGCAGCCCACCAGGCTCCTCCATCCATGGGATTTTCCAGGCAAGAGTACTGGTGTGGGGTGCCATTTGCTCAGTCAGGTTCCCAACCACACACAGCTTTGAGTGAAAATCCCCGCTGGGGTGGCATTTGCAGAAAGACCACTGGCTGGAATAATAGAGAAATGTGGATTGAGCTGGAAGCTATCTCAGCAAAACTGTGACTCTCTGGAATTCAAATCCATGAGGTTCTAACTTGCTTTATTTATCAGCTGGGGAAAGAGCTGTCACCTCCAGGCTAAGGATCTGAAACCCAGCCCATTAGCATGTTTCCAAACACTTCCTAACAAAGGGAAGGTTGATCTGAGAATCCTGGGAAAAGCCTGTAATTAGCTGGTGGGCTGGGCTTTCTGAGCAGTTCATTCCTGTGTGGGATGAGGTTCTTCAGCAGTTTTCAATCAGGTAATTTTTGCAGCTGAAATTTAAAAGAAAAGAGGGGGGAAATGGCTTTTTGATTCCTGAGACAGCCTGAGACAGCAGCGTGCGGTCCAGAGACTTTCTAGAAAGTAAAGTGGAGTTGGCCACTGAGGTTATTGGGCTGTTACTGGAAGTAGGAGCTAAAAAGAAAGAAAGAANGTTGACCCACATTGCAGGTTAAGGAAGAGTGCCTATTTGGAAATAAGAAAAATTATATAGGACAAGGGTCTGATTCAGTAGATCCATGATGGGGCCTGGGAACTTGCATTTTTAACAGGTTCCAGGTGATGATGAAGCTGCTGGTCTGGGGACCATACTTTGAGCATCACTGCCTCATATAGATCAGGGATGGGCAAATCACAGCCCCTGGGTCAAATCTGGCCCACTTTCTGTTTTCATAAATAAAGTTTCATTGGAACACAGTGAAAACAAAAATCTGTCTTTCCCTACTCACAACATTTCTGACACCAAACATATGGGATTTTTTTTCCCAGTTCAGCTACCAATCCAATGGATATTTTGATCTGCTTCTAATGCAGAGTGTCTAAGCTGACCACACGTGAGAATCCTGTCTCCCACTGGCATCCAGTCTCTCACTCCTGAACCAGTCAACAGAATTTCTTGGGGTGAGGCCCAGGCACTCGTCTCTTTAAAAGTCTTCCAAGTGATTATCATGTTCATGGTATTTCTCCTTTATTTCCTCAATTATTTTAGAAGACGAGGGGCATCTTCTAAAGCTTTAACAGGTGTCTCGTAACTAGCTCAGAAGACAGTTTGCTGTGAACATTTTCTCCCAAAGCAGGGCCAGCATCTCTGAGACAGATGTACAAAGATGATCCTCATTCAGATGTGTAAGTTTTGGTTGTTCATGTAAAAACAAGCACAGTACATTATAGTCACACTTTAAAATGCTTCCTCCCAGACGGTGTGATTCACACACAGATTGGAATGTGATTCTCCAAACCATATGTTGTCCTTGTAAATGTGGGCTCCACGTGGCTCAGTTTCCACATAGGCACGAAGAAGTGGTCCGGCCATGGTCTGAAGGAATTGTCAAACAAATCTCAACCTTGACTTCTTTCTCTTGGGGAAGGAAGACGATCTGATTCATAAGCCACGGTGACATTCTCAGCAGCACCTTTCCCCTTCACCCCCGTTTCCTCTTTCCCTGAATTTACTCTGAAATTTCTTCTCTGCTGAGATCCCAAACCCTCCTGAGCTCAATGAGGTGGCTTCTCTCCCCCCATCTCCCCTCCCAGCTCTCTTTCCCTGCAGATCTTTGTAGCTTCTTGGGTCTCAGTGACTTTCCTTTGATCTTGATGGATTTGGTCTTAAAGAAAGGAAACCCCAAACACATACTTTTCCCTTAAGGCAGAGATTCTTAACCCCTGCACTTGTTGGCATTTTGAGCCAGCTTCTGACCACAGTTCTTTGCTGGGAGATTGTCCTGTGCATTGTAGGATGGTTAGGAGCATCCCTGGCTTCTACCCTCTAGATGCCAGTGGCTACCTGTCACCCCTACTTGTGACAACCAGTTGTCTCTTGACAGTGCCAAATTTGGGGGACAGAATTGGCCTCAGCTGAGAACCGCTGCATTAAAGGAATCCAACACTTTAAGCCAGCATCACCTGCACACCTGGGCAAGAGGAGCCTCTCTCCTAGGCCTTGTACTTTAAATGGGGTGACAGGTCTGAAGGCAAGAAGTCTAGGGTGTCCAGGAGATGTCCCCACCTGGTGTCTACATCTCCCTTTCTAGATCAGTTCAGAGCACTAGTATCCCAGAATTTTTCACCCACATGACCCAAGCCTGCTTAAGGCTTTGTCCAGGTCCATCTTCTGGGAGGCAGGCCATGATGCCAGTGTATGACCTCTAGACCTGAGCAGATAATAATCTCTCCTTGTAACTAGAGTTGTTTGGACAAGATAATTTAGTGTATTGATAGTCTGTAGAACAGGGTTGGCACATGATAAGCTCTATATAAGCATTAACTGCTATTATTATACTTTTCAATAGTCCCTAAACATGAGACAACTTCCTTGGCTGCTGTGCTCCTGAAGAAGCAGCCATCCATTCAGATGCTGGAGGTGAGCCTGGCCCTGCTGTGCCTCAGAGAGGTGGTGTGAAGGTCTCCAACCAGGCACCATCATGAGGGGATTTAGGGCCCTTCTGACTCTCAGCACCTCTGGCCTTCACATGCTGGCTTGAGGACCTGTTGTGAATATTTTCACTCCTCATCTTGTGTTTGTTTTGTGTCAGGGTCCGTGGAAGGGAGGAATGGGTGAGATGTCTCTTCTTTCTGAGATGGGAGGAGAAGAAATGAGCTTTGAGTTTCACTTCCCTCTGTGCCCATGCTTGGAGGTTTCCTAAGCCCTGCGAGCCTCTAATTCCCCATCTGTAAGACAGGGGTATAAATAGCACCTTCCCTAACAGGATGGTGGTGTTAAGTCAGAAATGTTGGTAAGGTATTGATATTTATTCAGTGCCTAGTAAAAAGAAGTCAGGATTCAGCATTGCTGATTTTAAATTATTGTAATACTATTATCTTAATTGTTATGATGACTGTTAGAAGGGAAAACATGGAGAAAAAGTTCTGTCCGAGCAGCTGCTGTGAATCACAGAATGAGCGAAGAAAGGGTAAAAAACATCATCCTTGAGTCATGAATGAAACGTCTTCGAACCAAAGACATCTCAAAGCTGAAAGGGACCTTAAACCCCTACTTATTGTGTAAATGGAGAAACCAAGGCCCCGGAAAAGAATGTGATCTACCTGGTTTTCAAGAAAAACCTGAAACAGTTTCTAGGTCTTAGGGAGAGGAAAAAAGAGGTATTTGCAGACTGTTGGGTCCAGGCTCACTTCCAATCCCAAACTCTGTGGATGCTCAGGCCCCTTATACTAAATGGTGGGGTACGCTCAGCCTCCATGTCCACAAACGCAGGGGACCAACTGAAGTTTGAGGAGGTTTTGCAGAAGTTGAATGGGTACCACATTGGTGGGGTGTCGGTGCTGACCCGTGGGGAGGGGGAAGGAGAGGAAGCAGGGACATGTAGACTGCTTTGGGTTCCCCCAAGAACTAAGTCACATCAGCCTGATGAAGCCTGAGGATCCCTCCCCAGTGAAGAGTTTGGGAGGCCTGTGGAATAGCGAGGATGGGTTTTTGTCACTTAGCGCAGTTTTTTCAAAAATAGGGGAGCAGCTCCACTCAGCACCCAAGAAGGGGGTTCCATGAGTGGGCGCCTCCCTGCTTATGGGGACATCACCTTGTGAACCAAGCATGCAAAGTGGGGGGCAGCCAAGTCTGCTCCTGCTGGTAAAAGATCAAGATTTTTTTTTTCCATTTGTAGTGTTTATCACACCCACACTCTTAAGTCATCTAGCTTCCCTTCCAGAACCGTCTGCCTTGGCGAACTAAATTAGCAACCAAGAGTTTAGCTCTTTCAGGAAAGAACAAAATCGTTTTTACAGCAAATATCAACATGTGCAAGCCTCATCTTGCCCCTGACTCACTCGGGGCACCTAGATTGATTGGAGCAGGAATCTCCCGGCACCTCTGGGCCCCCGTCTCCCCAGCTGTAAAATGGACCGATGAGAGCAGCTGCCTTAGAGCAGTGGTTCTCAGTGGAAGGGGAGGGGGTGGATTATGTTTGGCCATGTCTGGAGTTGCTGTGGGTTGTCACAGCTGGGAGAGGACTGCTAGTGGTGTCCAGTGGGCAGAGGCTGGGGCACTACAGGGCATCCTGCAGTACTCAGAACAGCCCCCACCACAGAGAGTGGTCTGGCCCCAAATGTCAGCAGTTCAAAGGGTGGGAAGTGCCACTCTAGAAGGCTGGTGTGAAGATTAAGTGAGTTAATCCGTGTGATGTGCTTAGTCCTGGGCCATATGCATAGTAGGGGCTTAGTAGAGAAGTGGTACTCTCCACACTTCAAAGCCTTGAGCCTCTCATCCTTCTTTGGTTTTGCCAGTTGGGACTTCCTCAGCTGCATGGCCGTGGTGACTGGCACCACAGAGGCACATATGTTGGTGATTCTGTGGAGAGTAATTCCAGAAAGTGTAAAGTGCCGGTTGTGTCTACTCTGCATCTGAGGGTGGAGAGAGATGGACTTCGGTGACTCACTGGTCCACACAGAGGGCGATGCTCGGAGACTGTGGCTGTCAGGGTGTTTGAGGTCTGTTGAGGTTGGAGGGAGAGCAGTGTGACAGCTCAGAGCGTGTTCCTGGCACAGCTGGTACCCTCCTGTAATCAGGCAGGGAGGAGAAGTAAAGGGGTTTGAGTAAATTTTCTACTTCCCAAACACTTTCCACTTACACTTTTTAAAAGGCTTTAAAGTTTTAATTGCTTGAGAGAAAACTGTTTGTACTTCATTTGACCCATTAACCCGGACACTGAGCCTTCTTACAGATTCAGAATCTTAAATTATGAAAACAAATGATCACATGATGCTTAACATTATTAAAAACAAATAACCCACTCAAAAAGTGGGCAGAAGACCTAAACAGATATTTCTCCAAAGAAGAGATACTGATGACCAATAGGCACATGAAAAAAATGTTAACATCGCTAATTATTAGAGAAATGCAAATCAGAACTACAATGAGATATCACCCCACACAAGCGAGAGTGGCTAACATAAAAAAAGCCACAAATTATAAATGCTGGAGAGGGTGTGGAGAGAAGGGAACCCTCCTACACTGTTGGTGGGAGTGTAAATTGGTACAGCCACTATGGAGAACAGTATGAAGGTTTCTTTAAAAACTAAAGACAGAGCTACCATATTCCTGGGTATATATCAGAGAAAAACATGATCTGAAAGGATACGTGCATCCCAATGTTCATTGCAGCTCTGTTTACAATAGCCAAGACATGGAAGCAGCCTAAATGTCCATCAACAGAGGAATGGGTAAAGAAAATGTAGCACATATATATAGTGGAATATTTGTTGTTGTTGTTTCTCAGTCGTGTCCAACTCTTTGAGACACCATGGACTGCAGCACGCCAGGCTTCCCTGTCCATCACCAGCTCCTGAAGCTTGCTCAAGCTCAGGTCCATTGAGTCGGTGATGCCATCCAGCCATCTCATCCTCTGTCGTCCCCTTCTCCTCCTGCCCCCAGTTGTTCCCAGCATCAAAGTCTTTTCCAATGAGTCAGCTCTTCACATGAGGTGACCAAAGTATTGGAGTTTCAATTTTAGCATCAGTCTTTCCAGTGAACACCCAGGACTGATCTCCTTTAGAATGGACTGTACTACGGTACTTTTTAAAGTTCTTGTATCTGTCTAGTAGTCATAGTCCACTAAATTGATTAAAATTACTCCAGATGGGGAAAGCAGATGACCAAGTATATTTGAATTATGTCTAAATTCATGAAGAGTAAATAAGATCTAAGAGAAAACGTGAGGTCCCCTCTACATAGGTTTTGTGCTTAGACTTTGTGACATCTATAACTTTAAAAAAATTGAATATAGTTAATTTGCAATGTTGTGTTAAGTTCAAGTGTACAGCAAAGTGATTCAGTTATACACATACACACACATTCTTTTTGATTATTTTCCATTATA
>SJYV01034234.1:0-119399 GCA_006410875.1 Neotragus pygmaeus | reverse complement strand
AAGAAATGATGCTGAAGCTGAAACTCCAGTACTTTGGCCAACTCATGCAAAGAGTTGACTCATTGGAAAAGACTCTGATGCTGGGAGGGATTGTGGGCAGGAGGAGAAGGGGACGACAGAGGATGAGATGGTTGGATGGCATCACTGACTTGATGGACGTGAGTCTGAGTGGACTCCAGGAGTTGGTGATGGACAGGGAGGCCTGGCGTGCTGCAATTCATGGGGTCGCAAGGAGTCAGACATAACTGAGCGACTGAACTGAACTGAAGTTAAATTTTGACATGAAGTTGGACACCCTAACTCATACCCCATATGAGGTAGTGCGTCCAACGTTTTTCTTTTGCACGTGGATATACAGTTGTTCAAAACCATTTTGTTGCAAGGACTATTCATTCTCCATCTAATGGTCTTGGCACTCTTGTGGAAAATCAACTGACTTTAAATGTGAGGTTTATTTCTGGACTTTGAGCTCAATCCTATCGATCTATACGTCTAACCTTTACTGCTATCACACTGGCTTCTCTATAATTGTAGCTTTATATGTATATAAAACTATATGTTTATATCTCTTTATTTGACTGCGTCTGGGTCTTAGTTGTGGTGTGCAGGATCTAGTTCCTAGATCAGGCATAGCACCCACACCCCCTGCATTGATAGTGCAGAGTCTTAGCCACTGGACCCTCAGGGAAGTCTCCATAATTACATTTTTGCAGTAAGTTTGAAATTAGGAAATATGAGTCCTCCAATTTTANTTAGTTGTGGTGTGCAGGATCTAGTTCCTAGATCAGGCATAGCACCCACACCCCCTGCATTGATAGTGCAGAGTCTTAGCCACTGGACCCTCAGGGAAGTCTCCATAATTACATTTTTGCAGTAAGTTTGAAATTAGGAAATATGAGTCCTCCAATTTTATGTTTTCTTTTAAAGAAATTTTAACTAATTTGAGTCCCTTGAATGTCCATATATATATATATATATATATAACCATGCAGCAAGACTTGCAGGATCTCAGTTCTCTGACCAGGGATTGAACCTAGGCTCTAGCAATGAAAGCCCAGAATCCTAACCACTAGACCACCAGGGAACTGCCTTCCATATATATTTTAGAATCAGCTTGTCAATGTCTGCAAAGAAACTAAGAGGAATTCTGAGAGGGATTGCATTGAATCTGTAGCTCTATTTGTATTGCCATCTTAACAGAACTGGGAGAAGGAAATGGCAACCCGCTCCAGTATTCTTGCCTGGAGAATCCCACGGACAGAAAAGCCTGGTGGGTTGCTGTCTATGGGGTCGCAAAGAGTTGGACACGACGGACACGACTTAGCAGCAGCTTAACAGAACTGAGTCCTACACTCCGAGAACATGGGATGTCTTTCCACGTACTAGGTCTTCTAGAATTTCTTTCAACAATGCTTTACAGGTTTTGGAGTGTGTTTTGCATTTTTAAAAAAGAATTTTGTTTATTTCTGGCTGTGCTAGGTCTTCGTTGCTGTGTGGGCTTTTCTCTCCTTGCAGTGAGTGGGAGCTACCCTCTCTTCTGGTGCGCGGGCTTCTCATTGCGGTGGCTTCTCTTGTTGCGGAGCATGGGCTCTAGGGCATGCTGGCTTCAGTAGCTGTGGCTACTGGGCTCGAGAGCACAGACTTAGTAGTTTTGGCGCATGGGTGTAGTTGTTCCTTGGCCTGTGGGGTCTTCCCAGACAAGGGATTGAACCTGTGTCTCCTGCATTGGTAGGCAGATTCTTTACCACTGAGCCACCAGGGAAGCCCTGTATTTCTTTTGTGAATGGGTAACTTTTTCACTGTGGTAAAATAGACATAAAATTTACCATTTTATTCATTTTTAAGTGGCATTAAGTACATTCACTTTGCTGTCATCAGCATCCATATTGAGAACTTCATCTTCCCAAAGTGAAACTATGTCTGCAATAAACACTGACTGCCTGGTCCCCTCTTCCTCCAGCCCCTAGTCACCTCTACCCTACTTTCTGTCTTTATTAATTTGATTACACTTGATACGTCACATAAGTGAAATCGTATGTTCTCAGAACCCATCAACATGTCCCATAATCTGTGAACTAATAGATATTTACAATGGCTTCAACATGTGGTTCACGTAATCACTCTGCTGACAACTTGGATATGTCTCATTTCCTTCCTTGGGGAGTGGGTCAGAACTCGACTGGCAAAAGTACAGTAAGTTCCTACATACAAACAAGTTCCATTCTGGGAGCGTGTTCATAAGTCCAATTTGTTTCTAAGTCCAACAAAGTCAGCCTAGTTATCCAAATAACACAATCTGCTATATAGTACCATACTGTAATAAGTTTATAATACTTTTCACACAAATAATACATATAAAACCAAACACAACAAATAAAGGAAATATTTTTCATCTTACAGTACAGAACCTTGAGAAGTACAGGAGTACAGTACAACAGCTGGCACAGAGGGGCTGGCATCAAGTGAACGGGCAAGGAGAGTTACTGACTGGAGGAGGGAGAGGAGGTGGGAGATGGTAGAGTGGAAGGGTCGTCAGCAACAGGAGATGGAGGGCAAGCTGAGACGTCACTCATGCCTGACATTGATGGCACAGGTTCTGATTCCTTGCTGGATTCAATTCTATCTACCCTCTTGAAAAAATGATCCACTGATGCATATTAGCATCTTTGAAAATTTGCAGCTTGAAGGTTTGTATGTAGGAGACTTACTCTACCTTGGATTTTCCTGTGAGCAGTAAGACCTGATTCTTGTGTCTTCTCTGGACCTCTCACCCACCTTCACGACACAGTGCCTGGGGAGTTTTATGCCCGTTCCTGGGGCAAGGAGCAATGAACAGACAAGGTGAGTCCTTTGACCTGTTGGTTAGTGATAGCCTCTGTCTTCTGACTCTGGTCCTGCTACTTCCATTCTAACCATGTGGTCTTCATTTCCCCAGGTGGCACAGAAAACAGGACAGAACAGAATTGAACACGGTGGTTTTGGCGAGCAAGTCAACACGCAAACGGGAATAAGAGCCCTGGGACTTTCCTAAGACAAACAAAGGATTTAAAAGAAATAACAATATTTAACAGAACTCAAAATCCCCAAGTTCAGATTAAGAAAACAACTTGCTACAAACAACGGAAGATACTAAAATTAGCTGTATATTTTTTTTTTTTACTAGAAACTCGCTCATCACAGCACCCAAAAAAAGGTACATCAAGTTTAAGAAATGTCTTTATGATGGGAAAATAGAAATTTTCAGCTGCAGGAAGAATAAGTACTGAATCCTCCACTGACTGGAGCTTCTCAGGTGTCACTGGTGGTAAAGAACCTGCGTGCCAATGAAGGAGACATAATGAGACCTGGGTTCGATCTCTGGGTTGAAAAGATCCCGCGGGAGGAGGGCATGGCAACCCACTCCAGCATTCTTGCCTGAGAATCCCATGGACAGAGCAGCCTGAAGGGCGGCACTTCACGGGGTGGCAAAGAGTTGGACATGAATGGAGCAACTCAGCTGATCCACTCGGTGGCCCACCCCAAATCTGTTCATTCCTGCTTCCCCAAGTGCCTGGTTTCCAGTCAAACTGCTATTGTCCTGAAGCCTTCACGTTTCCTCTTGATCATTTCTTCCCTCAGGCCCCTTTTCAGCAATGAGCCAAAGCTCCAGGCAGTTGTCAAGTATTCCTCTTGTGCAGGCCAAGCCTTTCAAGGAGTGACACCACAAAGTGGAGACGCAAACGGATGTGACGAGGCACTTGATGTTGGATTTGGCACAGCCCTGGGCAGAGAAGCTGCAGGGGAGGATCCACGCGGAGCCAGGATCCACATTATTTCCAGAAGAGTCATCGGGATATAACTGCACGTGGCTCAAGTTCAGAGTCCTGGGTCAAAGCCCTTGGGAAATCCTATGGTCCAGAGTCTCTCACCCCAGCTGACATCTGACATCAGTAAACATTCTAGACCAAGGGTCAGAAAACTATGGGCTCTGGGCCAAATAGGACCCCTGCCTATGTTTGTATGACTGGCAAGCTTCAGTGATTTTTAAATATTTGAAAAAGAATTAAGTAGTATTCTTGACATTAAAATGGTATACAATTAAAATCTCAGTGTCTAAAATTAAAGCTTTGCTGCCTACCACCATATCCACTGACCTGTGCCTATGTCTACGGCTGCTTTCTTACTGTGTTAGAAGAGCTGAGTAGTATCAGAGACTGTATGGCCCACAGGAGCCTAAAATGTTTACTCCCTGGCCCTCTGCAGAGAAAGTCTGCTATCCTCATATCCAGTTGTTTTTAAAATGATTTTATTTATTTATATATTATGGCTCTGCTTGGTCTTCGTTGCTGAAAGGGGTTGCTCTGGTGTTGCTGTTCAGTGCCTCAGTCATGTCCAACTCTATGTGATGCCATGGACTGCAGCACACCAGGCTTTGCTGTCCTTCAACATCTCCTGGAGTTTGCTCAGACTCATGTCCATTGAGTTGTTGATGCCATTCATCATCGACTTTGGGAGCTTTCTCTAGTTGTGGTAACTGGGGCCCACTGTTCACTGTAGTGCCCGGGGTACTTTTCTCATTTTGGTGGCTCCTCTTGTTGAGGGTGGGCAGGCTTCAATAGCTATGGCTCGTGGCTCAGGAGTTGGGGTTCTAGCCTCTAGAGCACAGGCTCAGTCGTCGTGGTGCACAGGCTTAGTTGCCGCACAGCATGTGGGATCTTCCTGGATCAGGGATTGAAATGGTGTCTCCTGCATTGGCAGGTGGATTCTTTACCACTGAGCCACCAGGGAAGCCCCAGTATTCAACCCTTTTTCAAAGACTGCAGTAGCAAAAGAAAAGAAAGGAACAGCGGAGAGGCAAGTCACAACCATCCCCTCTAAGATGGGGAGTCCAGCTGGTCAGACAGGATTAGAGCTTGGGAATCACTACTTAGACCTGGCCACTGTGTTTCCACAAGGGGGCCCTTGGAGGCAGCGAGGGATGGGCCAGGCCTAGTGACTGCCCCTGCTGCTGCATCATCTCACCTGCTACAGCCCTTCCTTGTCCCTCGGTGTGCCTCTGGACTGCTTTTTCGGGAGCAGCCATTGCTGTCCTCATCTCCAGGGCAGAAGTCTAAGTTTGGTTCCATTTGGCAGATGGAGAATTTGGGAAGACCTAACGTGTCACCCCAGCAATTCTGAGCGCCAATGACCTCCTCAAGGTCAGTCTCCACTCTCAATTCAACTTCTGTGCTGGCCCCTCGGCCGGCCCCTGAGCCCCATTCTGTGTCCCGATAGACCCTAAGAAAGGGATTAGTGTCTCCAGATATCCCAAGGGCCGTCCTGCAAAAGATGGTTCTATGAGGTCCCAGAGTCAAACTAGTGTGAATGAGTGGAGGGATAATAGCTTTGAACTTGCACGGGAAAGGCTCACCTCACAATGTTTGCTGAGCAGAACCCGACCGGCCACCTTGGGAGACAATGAGTTCACTCCTTTAGCAGAAATTATGTGAGTGATAAGAGAGTGGTGGGTCTGATGACCTCTGGCTGCTAGGATTGTCTGAATCAGGCCTCATGGATTTGGGGGCAGAGTTTGACCCCTCAGACACTGAATGTTTCCCAGGTGACACAGCCTTCCCATGCATGAGACGTGGATTCGATCCCTGGGTCAGGAAGATCTCCTGGAGTAGGAAATGGCAACCCATTCCAACATTCTTGTCTGGAGAATTCCAAGAACAGAGGAGCCTGGTGGGCTACAGTCCATGGGGTCGAAAAGAGTCAGATTCCACTTGGTGACTGAGCGCGCGCAGACACACACACACACACACACACACACACACACACACACTCACTCACTGAATGCAGGAGCTCAGAGCATGGGCTTTGGTGTCAGAGCTGTCCTAAGGTCAAGCCTCAGGCTCAGTCACTTACTGATTGAGTCATTTGGTAAAGTTAAACTTATTGTTGACTGGGGGATTTTTGCAAAAAATAATGCCTATGGTGGTTTTTATTTTGGCTGGCCCCCAAATTAATTCTGTTATTTCACTAGCAATTTGCAGGTTATTACGTTCAATAGTTATACCTGTAAAGCCTTCTAATTTTCATGAAATGTTGTCTTCAACCCAAAGCAAAGGATTGACGTAAAGGAGACTTCTCCAGTACAGTGAGTTTCATGTTTACTTTCTGCATCAGAATCAATCATTAGGGTTTTTTGTCTTTTTGTTGGTCTAATATTCACATCATCTGAATTAGAACTATGTTCTGAAGAACTATCATCTTCTGAGATGCTAGTATATATATCACTCGGATAATCAGAGAAAGTATAAAATTCACTAAAAACTTCTCCACTCAAAATTTCAGGATGCATCATTTTTGAAATTTTACATTGATGATATACACAAGGTTGGAACAAAAACCTAATGTAACAAAATGTGAGTGATTATGACAATCATAAGTTGCATAATGAACACTAGATCAATCTGAAGCTCTAACAACTTCCTGTAGTGATATTAGTTGTATCTCTCTCTAACAGCAGATTGATAAGTCTGTGGCCAGAAATATTCGAATAACAAAACACATAATGATAAGTCTCTGGTCAATGATTAAGATGAGGCACTTTCCTGGTGGTCCAGCGGTTAAGAATTCGCCTGCCTAAGCAGGGGGCACAGGTGGGAAGATCCCACAAGCCATGGGGCAGCTAAGCCAATGCCCAGCAATTACTGAGCCAGCACACCCTAGAGCCTGTGCTCCGCAACAAGAGAAACCACTGCAATGAGAAGGCCTTGCACCACAACTGGAGGAAAGCCTCTGAAGAGCAACAGAGACCCAGCACAGCCAAAGATAAATAAATAAAAAATTAAGATGAGTCTCACTCAGCTCCCACCTCTGTAAAGTGTGAGGTTGGTCATTATGAAACCGAGATCCTGCTAGGGAAAAATGATAGCACATTTAGTGTCAACAAGAGGTAACTGTTGTTGAACAATTATTACAAGAAATCTTCATCAGTTGCTGATTGCCTTCTATATCAGTGGAGTCCAAATCTTGGCTGGAAAAAAATTTTTTTTCCCCAAAGCCATTTGAGGGCAGGGAATGGAGGAAATGAAGAAATAAATAAAATAGCTCTCTTGGATCACACGTCAGCCTTCAGGCAGGAGATGGTGACTGCTCTGTGTCACCATCTTCCTGGGGGTCAGTGACATCAATGTGTCGCTCATCGACATGGTTGCTTCAGATGCGGTTGTTGAATCTCTCCCTGTGACTCCAAAGGGTTGAGCAGGAGGAGAGATGCTCACCAGATGCCAGAGGGTAGTATATTGCTGATGATGGTAGACAGGGATATGGGAATCAGAGAACATCACATTAATCGTTTTCTTCTATTTTTCCCAAATGTTTTACAAAAGAATTAATCAAGAATCACATCTGGTGGAAAAACAAATGGTGGTGGTGAGTAATGAATGCCAACTTCCGTCATATTTGTCCTTTTCTGGGAGTTTCTAAAGTGCTGGACTTGCTGGTTTAATGGTTTACTGCCACCAAGGGAGATTTTTATAAACTGCAGCATCAATGGGCAGCTTTACCAACACTGGGGAGCTGAGCCACTTTGAAGAGAGCACCAAACGGGGTAGCTTAACATCTTCGGCTGGGATGAACATTTCTTGAATTCATTTTATTTGTTTGCTTTATTTATAAATTATTTAATTAGTTTATTTTAAAGTTTTTTTTTTTTTAATGTGGACCATTTTAAAAGTCTTTATTGAATTTGTCACAATATTGCCTCTACTTTATGCTTTGGTTTTTTGGCCACAAGGGGCATGGGATTTTTGCTCCCTGACCGGGGATCGAATCCGAACCCTCTTCATTGGAAGGGGAAGTCTTAACCCCTGGACCACCAGTGTGTGCTTGCTCAGTCTCTCAGTCGTGTCTGACTGTGACCCCATAGACTGTAGCTCACCAGGCTCCTCTGTCCATGGGATTTCCCAGGCAAGAATGTTGGAGTGGGTTGCCATGCCCTCTTCCAAGGGATCTTCCCGACCCAGGGATCAAACCTGAGTCTCCTGTGTCTCCTGCATTACAGGTGGATTCTTTAACCACTGAGCCACCTGGGAAGCCACAACCACCAGGGAAGTCCCTTATTTATTCATCTGTGCCAGGTGTTAGTTGCAGCACTCAGGATCTTCCATCTTCCTTCTGGCATGCATGAAGCATTTTTAATTGTGGCATGAAGGATCTTTTTGTTTTCGGTTAGTTGTCACATGGGATCTAGTTTCCTGGCCAGGGATTGATCCTGGCCCCTTGCATTGGGAGTCTTAACCATGGGACCATCCCGGAAGTCCTAGTTGAATTCATTCTAATCTTCTTCTCCTACTGGGTGCTGGGCACTGTATGAGGCTTTGGGGATACGGAAGGGAGCAGGGCAAACACTGTCCTTAAGAGGACCATCTGTTGAGAAATACCCATAGCTGTTCCATGCAAAGTGGCCCCTGCCGCAGATATGAGCCTGGAGGTAGGAATGCCTCACCAGGCCAGGGGCCCAGAGAAGGCTTCCTGGAGGGGTCAGGCCTGAGCTAAATTTGGAAGGAACGTTCGTTAAGGACTTGGGCATCAAAAACAAAATTGCTGCAAAGTCAAAGGCAAGGAGGCCAGAGACAGGCTGCAGGAGCAGCCAAGTGGAGGCCAGTGGATGAGGGAAGCAACAGCGGCCAATGAAGCTGGAGTGACGGGTAGGCTGGGCCTTAAGGCAGAGCTTGAAGGCCATGTGCCAAAGCATGGATTCTGCCAGGGGGGAACCATAAAGGGTTTTAGGAAGAGAAGCGTCAATCAGATTTGGACGTTAATCTTTTCTAAATTAATTAATTTTTATTATTTGTTTGGCTGTGCTGGTTCTTCGTTGCTGAGCATGGGCTTTCTCAAGTTATGATGAGCGGTGGCTTCTCTTGTTGTGGAGCATGGGCTCCAGGGCTTGCGGGCTTCAGTAGTTGCCGCTTCAGGGCTCTAGAGCACAGGCTCAGTAGTTGTGGCACATGGGCTTAGTTGCTCTGTGGCATGTGGGCTCTTCCCAGACCAGGCATTGAACCTGCATCCCCTGTGTTGGCAGGAGGATTCCTAACCACTGGGCTACCAGGGAAGCCCCAGATTCGCACTTTTAAACAGATACTTTGTGAGCCACAGTGTGGAAGATCAGCTAGAGGGTGGGAGCCTGGGCTGGGAGGTGCTGAGAGGCTGCAGAGGCGCGGGGACAGGGGTGACCACATTTCCTTTCCTTCCGGGTCCCCAGCCCGGGTCATGTCCTCATGGTGAGGAGCAGGGTCACCCAGTGTATGCTGACTTAGCAGGAAGTTGTGTCAGTAGACCCTGGTGTCCTGGGTGGTGAATGTATGTGAGTGTGTGTGTGTATCTGTTAAAGGGGAGTTTCCACGGACCTTGACAGTGACAGGGACCCAGACACACTTGAATTACGCTGCACACCCATCAGATGTGAGGCATTTGCATTTTGAATCGCAGAGGCCCTCACTGACGTCTGCCAGCAGAGGAAAAATGGTTCCTGTCACGGAGCCGACTTCATCATGGTCAAATTCAGCACTTGTAGGCGTCACAGGTACGAGAGAGCAGGACGTGTTAAGTCGGGAGGGGCACGTGAAGGACAGGAGGCAGATTTCCCAGGTGCACTGGGAGCGTTGCCCGCATGTGTCATCTCCATGCATCTGAGCAGCAGCCTTGGATGGTTGTTGTTGTTGAGTTAATAAGTCGTGTCCAACCCTTTGTGACCCCATGAACTGTAGCCCACTAGGCTCCTCTGTCCATAGAATTCTCCAGGCAAGATACTGGAGTGGGTTGCCATTTCCTCCTCCAGGGGATCTTCCTGATTCCAGAATGGAATCCGTGTCTCTCGTGTCTCCTGCATTGGCAGACGGGTTCTTTACCATGGAACCATTAGGGAAGTCCCACGTTACTGCCTTTTATATTAATACCTGGGAACACCAGAGGATGAGAATGTGGAGTAGTGAACACCCAAAAGGCTCAAAGGCAGGGCTCCTGACTGTCCAGGGCTCTTGGTGTGTTGCGAGGCAACTCTTGAGAACAGACCATATTGTAACATGACTGCTTTTTTAAAAAGATTTTTTGGTGTGGACCATTTTTATAGTCTTTATTGAATTCACCATATATTGTTTCTGTTTTTTGGCCAGGAGGCATGTGGCATCTTAGCTCCCTGACCAGGGATCAAATCCACACCTCCTGCATTGGAAGGAGAAGTCCTAACCACTGGACCACCAGGGAAGTCCCAACACGGCTGCTTTTTGAGAACCACGGCACTTCTGACTGGATGAGCCTCTAGTTTCCTTGGGAGGTGTGGTAGGCTGAACAATGCCTATGCCTGCATCGTGGAACTATGCCACTTTATATGGTAAAAGAGACCTTACGGATGTGATGAAATTAAGGATCTTGAGATGCGAGATGACCCTGGATTATCTGGGTGGACCAAGGGAATCATGAACCCTATATAAGGGAGGAGGGAGGATTGGAATTGGTAGTTGAAGATGCTTGACTGTGAAAAGAAAAGGTTGGAGTTATTGGAGGGAGGGGTCTTGAGCGAAGGAGTGCAGGCAGCCCGAGGAAGCTGGAGAAGGAAAGGAAAGGAATTTCTCCAGGAACCGCCTGAAGAGAGCCAGTTGCAGACACCTTAGTTTTGGAGCACAGTGAGACTAGGTTTGGATTTTTGACCTCCAGGACTCTCAAAGAATAATAAACCAAACAAGTAGGGCCACACTGCGTAGCAGCTACATTATGTACCTGGGACTTCAGAGAAAATCCAGTCTTTCAGAGGTTGATCTAGTGATGAATACGAGTGAGGAGTTGGGTGAGAGGATCTCAGGTGGGGCCAGAGGAGTGACCATCTGATGGTATAGTTCATCTAGTCAACATGGGCTGAGAGGCAAGTCTAGTCTTGCTGAATACGGTGACAAGCACACTCCTCTTTTCTCTTTCCAGCAATGGAGCCATAGGGGTCAGCAAGCTCCTGCTCATGGCTGGGCTGGCTTTAGAAGAAGGGGAGCAGTCTACAAAATGGGGTGGGGGGGTGGAAAGCGGTGGTCCTTTGCTTCACAAGCTCCAGCACCCTGCCACAGGCACACACACACACAGACACACACAGACACACACGCACACATCCTTGGAGGGGGATACGCCTTTCTATCCACCACCTGGCTGAGGATGCTGTTCATCTGGTTGTGAGACACAGAGGGAGAAGCAGGTGTCTGAGTCCAGTCTTGCTTTCCCTACTTCCCAGATGGGACCTCACACACCCTGGACAGTTCTGCGGGAGCTCCTGGGGGACACCTGCATCGCTCTGGCTTGGTGGTCAAACACTGAGACAGATTTCCTCAAAGGCTGTACATCTGAGGGGGTATCTAGCAGTCTGTTCAGTAATGGGGCTGCTTGAAAGAGAGAGACACTCCCACAGTCAGTTTAGGACACCCTGCCTCTTTTCCCTGGGCTCCCCTGGTGGCTCACACAGTAAAGGATCTGCCTGCAATGCGAGAGACCCAGGTTCGATCCCTGGGTCAGGAAGATCCCCTGGAGAAGGGAATGGCAATCCACTCCAGTATTCTTGCTTGGAGAATCCCATGGACAGAAGAGCCTGTCGAGCTATAGTCCATGGGGTCGCAAATAGTGGGACATGACTGACTAACACAGCACATCTCGTTTCCCTAAAGACACACTTTGAGCTTAGCATCTCCCTTCTAGGAAACCCCAGAAAGCTGGTGCTCCTTTTNAAGAGCCTGTCGAGCTATAGTCCATGGGGTCGCAAATAGTGGGACATGACTGACTAACACAGCACATCTCGTTTCCCTAAAGACACACTTTGAGCTTAGCATCTCCCTTCTAGGAAACCCCAGAAAGCTGGTGCTCCTTTTTCTTTTTCTAATTTCATTATTTTTGGCTGTGCTGGATCTTCCTTGCTGTGCGGGCTTTTCTCTAGTCGCAGTGAGCGGGAGCTATTCTCTAGTTGCAGTGCTCGAGTTTCTCTTTGCAGTGGCTTCTCTTGCTGTGGAGCATGGGCCCTAGGGCTCTGGGTTTAAGTAGGTGCAACATGTGGACTCAGTAGTTGCAGCTTCTGGGCTTCAGAGCACAGGCTCAGCAGCTGTGGCACACAGGCTTAGTTGCTCTGATGCATGTGGGATCTTGCCAGGCCAGGGCTTGAACTCAGATCTCCTGCATTAGCAGGTGGATTCTTTACCACCAAATTCCTTAATTCCCCATCCACACAAAGCCACACAGCACTGCATCCGAAACAGACACATTTTAAGTTCTTTGCTTCTGTCAAGGCTATGCCCACATTCAGTCAGGCTGCTCCAGCCTTTTCACGGAGATGATTTCTGTGGCTGCCAAACAGTCCCCCATGTTCAAGTTTCCCCTGCTGTCCTGGAGGCATGGCAACAAGGTATAGCCACACCTCTCTTGTGTGTCAATACAACTTTATTTTTCTGTGACTGGACTCAGGTTAGTTCTGTAGATGGTAGGAAACTTTTTCTTTCACTCAACTCTGCTTTAAAATTTAGTATCTTTGCAATTAAATCTGGGACTCTCACTTTTGCTCCACTTTTCAGCTCCCTGAAGGTGGTCTAATTTCTAGGGGATTAAGAGAAGTCTTGATCCCTAGACATTAGCAGGGGCTGCTTCTCTTGTTGGTGATATCCTCTGACCTTGCCACTTTCTGCTGTGGGCAAACCCAGGATTGGACACTGGGGGTTAGTATTGACCCGGGATCAGATACTGTGTGTTGTATTGATTCAGAATCAGACACTGGGTGCTGATATTGACCAGGATGGACTTCTCTGGTTGCTCAGTGGTAAAGAATCCATCTGTAATTCAGGAGCCTTAGGAGATGTAGATTCAATCCCTGGGTCTGGAAGATCACCTGGAGGAGGAAAAGGCAACCCACTCCAGTATTGTTGCCTGGGAAATCCCATAGACAAAGGAGCCTGGTGGGCTACAGTTCATGGGGTTGCAAAGAGTTGGACACAACAGAAGTGACTAGCACTTTCACTTTCATGTTTTAAATGAGCACGTGGCTCCCAAACTTTAGTAAAAAGACAGATTAATATAAGACAAAAAAGTTGGATTAAGGCTGTATAAACAAGAGTCCCACTAAATATGAAACTCAAAGAAGTGACCAGAACAGGTTTATACCTTTCAGATAAAAAATACATGTATACCTATGGCTGATTCATGTTGATATATTGCAGAAACCATCACAACATTGTAAAGTAATTATTCTCCAATTAAAAATAAAATAAAGTTTTTAAAAAGAAATATTTGTGAAGAATTGACAGAAAAATAACTGGGGCTCAGTAGAGTAAGATGATAAAAAAGTAACAAGGTATTTTTCTACAGCCTTTTCAGCCCTTAACTCCCTGTATCTGGTGATAAGGTTGCCTTCTACCCTCCTGGTTGTTGTTGTTTAGTGGCTAAGTCATGTCCGACTCTTTCGAGACCTCATAGACTGTAGCCCTCCGGGCTCCTCTGTCCAGGGAATTTCCCAGACAAGAATAGGAGGGCAATTTCATGGGAGATTTATCTTCTGCTTTCAGGGGGCAAAAGAGGGGTCAGATTGTGGATCCTGCACTGGCTGTTTCTCAAATATCTTTAATTAAAAATAATCACTATGCCAAAATGGCATATTTGGAGGTGACATATTCTGAACCCTTACAGGCAAAAAGATCATTATTAGGCCATCATGAGTATTCTGTACCCAAAAGGAAGTAAAATCTCCCCTCAGCTCTCCAATCTTGGCTTTGCGTTTTTGTGTCTAGATCCTAGGATGCCTAGAAAATGCTTTCAAACTTTTAGTACAGGCCGAATCTTGCAAAGTCTCTTCAGCATATTCTCTGCATCTATATATAATCTTACTCTTTTTAAAGATGCTTTCTGGGAGTTTCCTGTTGTTCCAATGATTAAGAATCCACCTTGCAAAGCAGGAGATCCTGGGTTGTAGACTGAAGACCCATGTGCCGCAAAGAATCTAAGCCCACCCACTGAATCTCCTGAGCCCACACACTGCAGCTGGAAGACTCCGCAGGACGCAGCTAAGACACAACACAGCCAAATAAATAAATAAATACTTTTTTAAAGGTGCTTTCTATTCCCAAGATAGGGGCTCTTCTTGCTCCCTGAGTGGAGGCTGGGAAGGGCAGGAGAGGACAAAGGGAATGAAATATTCATAGTTTAATATTAAATCATTACTTATCACACAAATATAACTAAAATGAAGAATTCTGTGGGTTTAACTTTTCCTTCTGTTGAGTAAATTTGATGTAATAAATTCCCAGCTTCTGAGAGAATGGATCAGAAAGACTGCACATGGCCCTGTGTGGCCGAGGGTCTATGACTGAATGACAGAAACTCGCAACTGTCTTTTCCAGCCTCATGAGACCAACGCTGTATCCCAGAGATCAATAATGACCACTTAGTGGAGGAAGCACAGCGCACATAGGTCCCAGCTTTTACTCTTAAGACTGTCGTCTAAGGCCGGCAAGTATAGCCGGCACGAGTGCAGCCTGGGTGAGTACTCCAATTACAGTCCTTAGATGACCTTGAACATGTGCTTGTACAATTAAAAGTGTCCATCAGGGCCTCCCATTCCCCTGCCCCCTGGCTCTCTGCGTGCTCCTGGGACCTCTGGACCTCACGACCTCACCTACCGGCTCTGTCCAAAACCATCAGGGCCACTAGATGCTTGTTTCATTCACTGAGTTTTTCTGAAAGCTGGGTGTTGCCTTGTGATTGAGGTCTGGGGACCTCTTTTTCCCTGGAGTCTGTGCCCTTGGGGGCTAGTTTTCACAGAAAGGGCACCTGGATCCTCCTGCCTTGGCTACACCACTGGCCTTGCTCTGGCCTGGTCCCCAGTGACTCCTAAGCTCCAAGGTCAATGAACACTTTCCAGGCCAGATATTAGTTGACAGCTGTGTCATTTGACACTGCTGACAGTACTTCCTTAATACATGTCTGTTAAAAAAAAAATTATGGTTCCCTTTTGGCTTTCTTGAAGGTTGGACACAAGTTCATATCAGCATAACTGGAAAAGCATTTTGTAATTTAGAAATATACTGTACTTAAATATGCAGAGTACATCATGAGAAACACTGGGCTGGAAGAAGCACAAGCTGGAATCAAGATTGCTGGGANGAACCCAGGTCTTCCACATTGCAGGCGGATTCTTTACCAGCTGAGCCACAAGGGAAGCCCGAGAATACTGGAGTGGGTAGCCTATCCCTTCTCCAAAGGTTCTTCCCCACCCAGGAATCGAACCAGGGTCTCCTGCATTGCAGGCAGACTCTTTACCAACTGAGCTATGAAGGAAGCCCTAGGATTCACCTAGGATGTCTGTTCTCATGACCTACAGCTTAACCAGGTGGTTCTTATCTGGGGGGAATTGATCCCCCCGGAGATACTGGGCATTGTGTGGATATTTGGGGATTGTGACCGCTGGGCTGGGGGTGCAGATGGCAGCTGGTGGTAGAGGCCTGAAGTGCTGCTGCACAGCCTAGAGCACACAGGCTGCCCCCGCAGAGAGCTATCCAGCCCCCCGCGTCCGCAATGCGGCCTTCAGAACCCGGTTCAAGCACTCAGCCGGACTCCAGTGATGGCGGGGCGGTTCCACCGGGACTACCCGGCTGGTGTGCCTTGAGGGCAGCGTGGTGAGGCTGCCGGGTCAGAGGTCAAAAGCTGCAGCCAAGGGACTTACGGGAGGATGAGGAGGGAATCGGGGATTCTCAGGGGCTAAAAGAAACAGTGTCCGGAAAACGAGGTCTCGCGCCCGCCGTCGAGGCGTGTGGAGACTAACGCCTCTATCCTGCCCCCGCTGCCCCTCTGGTTAGTGTTCGGCCACAACATGAAGAGCAGCAACGACTTCATCGGGAGGATCGTCATCGGCCAGTACTCCTCCGGCCCCTCGGAATCGAACCACTGGCGGCGGATGCTCAGCGCCCACCGCACGGCCGTGGAGCAGTGGCACAGCCTGCGGTCCCGGGCCGAGTGCGACCGCGTGTCCCCTGCCTCGCTGGAGGTGACCTGAGGGCCGCGGGGACGGCAGCCGTCGTCCGTGGAAACAAGGAAGAAAACGTAGGACCAAAAAAATGCCATATGTGTATACTGTTCCATCCACACGCACACACCACACCACACACACACACACACACACACACACACACCCATACACACCCAACTCCTCAGAACCAAGAGGATGCTGACTGTTGATCACACACTGGCCGCCCTTGAGGAGCGAGGCCTGAGAACTTTCCAGAAGCCCCATCCATCCATCAGCCACGAGTTGAGCAGGCCCTGCCCTGATACTTATGGGCAGTGCTTGCTCTTGTGGATCCTTCTGCCCCAAAATGCTCTTTCAACCCTCGGGCCAGAGAAAAGACCTCCCCGAGGGTGCCAGCCTCCACTGAGATGAAGTTTTCCAAGTCTGGCCAGTGTCTCAGAGTTGGACGTGACTGAGTGACTGACACTTTCACTTCACTTTCACTTTGGCCAGTGTTGGGAGGCCTGACCACCCCCCCAAACCCACAATGCGCACCCACTGGGTGACTCCCAAACAGTCTGATGTTCCCAGAGGTTCTTCAAACCTGCCACCTTTGCCCCATCGTGTAAGTACTTTGTCTTCTCTTTGTGGGTGTGATATATAGATTAGACTATTTGAAGAAACCAAACGGCAACAAAAAATAGTCCAGTGTCAGAAGCCTCTCCTGGCCTCACTGAAGCCGTCCTGTGTTAGCTTCTCCCTGGGGACTCCCCATGGGTATGTGTGTGGATGTCCTGGCGTGTGCGCCCTCGGGGAAGCGTGTGCGCCCTCAGGTAAGCGTGCGTGTGCCTGTGTGTCCCTTGGGGAGCAAGGCGCTGGCCGGGGCCTCAGGCCTGAGCACTCCTTCTGTCTGCCTTGCCCCTCAGTGAAGTTTCGCCCACCGCCCTCCTGTGTGTCAAGACCCCACCTTCAGTAACAGTAGCGTGTGTGAATAGCAAGGTAATAGAATATGATAGAGCAGACGTAACATTTTTTGACCGAATCATGGTGATTGTGACTCCCAGAAGACCTGCACAGGACATGGAATAAAAAGGCCACCACGCCCACCACGCCCCCACCCGAGTCTCCCTCCTTGTCACACTCTGAGGGTCTCGCTGTGTTTTGTGTGTGAACCAAAGTCATTTCTCTTGTGCTAAGAAATTAGTGTAGTTAGAATAGATCTCTTTCTCTCTCTGTTGGATGCTTCTGTATCTTTTCCCACAGCGTGTTGTCTGGTATAATGGGGAGCTGTTTATTGAAATTAAAGATTATTTATTTGTGCCATGCATTTGAGTTATCTTTTTCTTCATGAACACGGGCCCGTGGAGGGTAGGAGGGTATTTCAGTTACTGTCTCTGTGTAAAAACTCAAAGCACTGGTGTTTATCATGCTCACAGATCTCATGGGTCCAGAATTCAGACCAGGCACAGAGATGGCTTGTCTCTGCCCCATGGTACCTAGGGCCTCAGCTGGAACACTCGAGGGCCACAGTGGGTATAACCAGAGAGCCAGTCATGCTGGACATTGTTGGTAAGACTTGTGTGTGGTCTAGGCAGAAAGAACAGTTAAAACGTTAAGGTATATTCATCTGACAACTGACAGGAGAACTTAAGGAGTTATGTTAAGTCCCTCCTGTTGCAAGCAATGGGAACTTAACACCCAATTGTTTAAGCTGCAGAGGAAGTCCTGGCTTTAGGCATAGCTGGATCCAGGGGCTCAAATGAAGTAATCAGGGCTTTGTTTATCACTCTGTCTCCTGGACAGGCTCTTTCATTCAGGGAGCATCATGGTTACCAGCAGCTTAATGATTTCAACTCATACTCATCATTAAGACCCAGCTTCAATTGCCAAGACAGAAATGACAGCTCCTTCCTGTCCTCCCCACAAGAAGCTTTTATTTCTGTTTAACTTTTGTAACAACAACTATCTCTAATTGAGGCCTTCCTGTGTGCTAAGCCCAATGCCAGCACAGCCTTATTTAATTCTCACAACAACCTCTTGACGAAGGAGCTATTATTATCCCCATTTTCCAGGTGAGGAAGAGTTTTTTCCTATAAAACTGTTCACTTGTTCAGGACAAGAGCCATGGCTACTTAGCTTTCTATTGGCCGTGCCCAGTGAAAGGGGCTTGACCTAGGTAAACCACGTGGGCTGAGATGGGTCCACTCCTGGCCGCATTGGGCTTTCCAGGGTCCCCTCATGGGTCCTCTGGCGCCTTCTGCTCTGGAGTGGAGGTGGCGTGAAGGTCAAGGGGGAAAGACAGGGAGGTTGCCTTAGGTTATGTTTCTAAGGAGAGAAAAGGAGAAGCTTTTCTTTATAAAATGGCTTCCTGCCCATGGTTGCACAGAAGAGGAGAGAAATATGAGAGAATAAACAGAATGAGGGAAGACAGGACTAGAGATGAGGTTACATGGTGATTAGCTTTGGAGCCAGAGAAGCCGCGGCGCAGACCTCAGGCCCAGCACTCCCTGCCTGCACCCTCATCAAGTCTCAGAGCTGCTCTGGGCCCCAGGTTCCTCGTTATCTTACTTGGGGCACATTAGCAGCTGACGTTGAGGCAAGGACTTGGGTTCAGTTCAGTGCAATTCAGTCTCTCAGTCGTGTCTGACTCTTTGCGACCCCATGGACTGCAGCACGCCAGGCTTCCCTGTCCGNATCTTACTTGGGGCACATTAGCAGCTGACGTTGAGGCAAGGACTTGGGTTCAGTTCAGTGCAATTCAGTCTCTCAGTCGTGTCTGACTCTTTGCGACCCCATGGACTGCAGCACGCCAGGCTTCCCTGTCCGTCACCAGTTCCTGGAGCTTACTCAGACTCATGTCCATCGAGTCGGTGATGCCATCCAACCATCTCGTCCTCTGTCGTGCCCTTCTCCCGCCTTCAATCTTCCCCAGCATCAGGGTCTTTTCAAACGAGGCAGCTCTTCCCATCAGGTGACCAAAGTGTTAGAGTTTCAGCTTCAGAATCAGTCCTTCCAATGAATATTCAGGACTGATTTCCTTTAGGATTGACTTGGGTGCAAGGACTTGGGTGTGATGGCTTATTTGGGAGGTGACCCCAGAAATCATAAACAGAAGGATACGTCAGGGGAAGGATGAACACCATCAAAGCCTGCTTTAACTGGCATCGTGGGCAGCTAGGGCTATCATGCTGGGGACCCACATATTAACAGAATACACTTGAGAGTGACCGCTACAGGGAAACGACTTTTTAACTACTGCATCTTATTGCTCAGGGCCTGAGGGGTGCCCCCGTTGGCATTCAGTGCTAGACACTTTAGCACTGTCCTGTTGGGCTGAGCCAACTTGGGCAGCATAGAGAACTCCCCGGGCAGAGAAGGAGGGTGTGCTCGAGCAGGTGAGCTGTCCCCAGGGGTGGTCCAGCCCACGGCAGCCTCGTGGGCACTCGGGTAACTGAGGGTTGCAAGTGGGGCATCCCCAGCACCTGCTACCCTCGTTCCCAATAACCAAGGGGCTGACCAAGCACCATGCCAAGTGCTAAGTGTCTGATTTCATCCTCCCGCAGCACCCCACGTGGGAGATGTTAGTTCCTTCTTATAAATGAGGAAGCTGAGGCTTCATGAGATAAAGTGGTGAGTAAGCAGTGCAGCTAGAATGCCAGGCAAGGCCTGGCTGACTCTAGAGCCTGCTGTGAGCTAAACTGTATCTCCCCCAAGCTCGTGTACTGAAACCTTAACCCCCCCCCCCCCGACCTCAGTGTGTNGCAGCTAGAATGCCAGGCAAGGCCTGGCTGACTCTAGAGCCTGCTGTGAGCTAAACTGTATCTCCCCCAAGCTCGTGTACTGAAACCTTAACCCCCCCCCCCACGACCTCAGTGTGTGACTGTGTTGAGAGATGGGGCTCCTTAAAGGTGATTCAGGTTAAATGAAGTCATCAGGGTGGGCCCGGATCCAATACAACTGGTGTCCTTACATTAAGGGGAGGTGAGGACACAGAGACAGACATGCACTGAGGGAAGACGATGTGCAGAGACATGGGGAGAAAGCGGCCTGTACAAGTCAAGGAGAGAGGCCTGGAGACCCAGGCCGAGGCCAGCGCCTTCCCTGGAACCGCTTCTGCCAACACCTGGACTTGGGACTTCTGGCCTCCAGAACTGTGAGGCAGTGAAGCTGGGCTATTTGAGCCACCCCATCTCTGGAACTTTGTTGCAGCAGCCCTAACACACTTAACTCAGAGCCGGTGTGGCTGATCACTGTACTGGACTGACTCACCTGAAAATTGGATGACAGTTTCTACCCCGCAAGGCTGCAGGTGGTGTGAGGATGAGCCAGGATAATGCCGGCAAGGTCTTAACACACCGCATTTGCTGGCTGTTCCTACTGGATAAGCATAGGGCAGTGTTTGCTGATTATAGACAGAACAGCAAAGCACAGATGTCACAGCCGTCCATGCCTCCTGATTCCTTTCCTTTCTGGGTGGCCTGTCTTCCACTGCCAATGGGATCGCTTTCCTTTTTTCAGGGTCAAAAATACCATTTAAAATAATTAGGAATGAGCACCACTAAGCAAAATTTTTAAACTTATGCCTAGAAAAAAGACTGGGAGGCATTGCCCTGAAGGTCTCAGGGGTTATCTTTTGGGAAGTCATTTTGCTACAATTTTATATGTTCCAATTCAGTGTTTTTGAGGGTCCTCTAGATCTCATGGTAGTTTAATGTATATCAAGCGCTTAAGTGTCAGGCATTGTTCTAAGCACTTGTATGAGGGAAGGTATCGATTTGTACCCATTTTTCAGATGAGGAAACCAAAGTTAAGAGGGATTAAATAATCAGTGTGTGCTCACACAGAAGCAGGTCTGAAATTTGAACACAGACACAGATATGCCTGAATTGGAAAGTATGAAATAAACTAGCCTCTTCTGTCCCTTTTATAATGGTGGTGGGGGGGGAGGGAACTTTATTTTACTTACTAGTAAATAAATGACAATTTTTAAAAGATAAGAAATTAAAGAAGATGATAGGAAGAAAGAAATAGATCTTTGCTGAACCCTCAGGCCACCGTGAGCACAGTGGGAGTATGTGTGCATGTATAGGGTCGAGGGGAGAGTAATGTCTTTAAGAAACCAGAAAATATATATTATGTTACAAAGAGACCTCTACAACCTCCAAATGGCAGCAAAGATCCTGTATGTTAAGTGAATAAACTGTTTATGTTCTAGACAGTAAACTTGAAGCGGGGGCTGCAAACTATGGCCTGCAAGCCAAATCCAGCCCACTGCTCTTTTTTGTAAATGAAGTTTTACTGGAACCCAGTCAAGCTCATTCCTAAGATTCAGAGTTGTGGCCTGCAAAGCCACTACTATCCAGCTCTTTACAGAAAAAAATTAAGTTGCAGTTACGTAGGATGAATAAGCCTAGAGATCAAAGGTACAGTGTGATGGTTATAATTAACAACACAGTGATGAATGCTGGAAATTTGCAAAGAGTAGATTTCAGGTGCACTCAGCACACACAACAGGAGATGATATGTTAATTAGTTTGCCATATCATTTCACTATATATATATGTCACATCATCATGTTGTACACCTTAAATATATTCTTCTTAAAAGAATTCTTAATTTTTCTTAAAAAAAGTTTGTTTATCCCTGTCTAGAGCAAGGTAACGTGAATGTACATATGACTCCCCGGGGATCTAGTCAAAATGCAGGTTCCAATTCAGCAGGTCAGGGCTGGGGCCTGAGATTATGCACTTTTAATGAGCTCCCAGGAGATGCCACTGCTGCGCGTCCATGAACCACACGCTGGACTGAGCATGTCACAAATACTTGTCGTGTTTCCTTCAGAACAGGGTCATGATCCCATTTACCAAAATCTCCAGCCACCACTTATTATCAACACGGATCATTTAGGAGGTTTATTTGCCAAATCAAAGGACCCTCCACTTTTCAAAAGCATTTCCAGTGCCTTGTGTCTGATGACCCTCCTTGTCTACTTGGTGCATTCACACGGAGGGTGTTTGACACGACAGCAGGGGCCCCAAAGGATAGTCAGCACACCAGATGATGGAGAGTGGGGAGAAAGCATCCCAACTGTCTTCCGTGTTTATGTTTTTGTATCAACTTTTTAAATAAGTCAGTTTCAGGGAGGGCTGTTTTATAACAGACAAGGTACAGTAAGTTGTATGTGCATATCACATATAATAAACATGTCATTTCTAAATGAATAAATGTGCATGCTTCAAGGCACACCCCCACCAAGCTTGGAGACGGGTAGACAAGAGTTCTGCTGTGGCTGAAAATGGGCCTGGGCTGTGCTACCATGAGTCAGGCCTTGGCAGGCTTTCAGCCCTGCGTGGGCTGGCAAAGCATGCTATGTGGGCACGAGTTAAGTTATTCCTCGCAGGCACAGCCGGGTGTTGCAGAGAGAAAGTGAGTGATTGGGACACGTTTGTGCCCCATGAATGCCAGGCACACGAAGTGTCAGGGCACCTGGCTGAGCATTTCAGGAGAGAAAGGGGGGAGTGTTCAAAGAAGGCCAGGTAAAGACCTGCACAGGATCAATGACAGTCACAGCAGAATTTGCTATCATGCATTTGCACCTGCTATTTGCCAGCTTCTATGCTGAGTATTACAGACAAATGATTACATTTAAACTTGGTGAGGTAGGCACTGTTACTGGGGGCTTCCCTGGTGGCTCAGACAGTCAAGATTATCTGCCTGCAGTGCAGGAGACCTGGGTTCGATCTCTGGGTCGGGAAGATCCCCTGGAGAAGAAAATGGCAACCCACTCCAGTATTTTTGCCTGGATAATCCCATGGACAGAGGAGCCTGGGGGCCACAGTCCATAGGGTGGCAAAGAGTCAGACACTACTGAGCAACTAACACTTTCAGATACTGTTATTATCCCCTATTTTATAAAGGAGGAAAGAGAGGCTCAGAGAGGCAGAGTGACTTGCCTGAGGATACAGGAAGACTCCGATTTTTAGAGGTATCAGTTCATAAATGTGTGACTTCCCTGGTGGCTCAGATGGTAAAGCGTCTGTCTACAATGCGGGAGACCTGGGTTCAAGCCCTGGGTTGGGAAGATCCCCTGGAGGAGGAAATGGCAATCCACTTCAGTACTATTGCCTGGAAAATCCCATGGGCAGAGGAGCCTGGTAGGCTACAGTCTATGGGGTCGCAAAGAGTCGGACACGACTGAGCGACTTCACTTTCACTTTCACTCATAAATGCAACAAGATTCCAATGAAACACCATCATTTAAGTTTGAACACACTAGAACCGTACACTAACAATAACATTCGCTTCTCTTTGTTGAACACTTCCTCTGCATCAAGAACCTTCTACCAGTGCCTTCTTTAACCTCTGAAAGACAGGGGAGGAGTTGCCACACCTGGCCTTCCTCCTCGCTGCAGGGAATCCAGGGCTCAGGCCCAGACGAGGTGGGGACCGGCTGAGCCCAAGTGCTGAGGCCCTGCCTGAAAGGGGCGCCCTCTCTCAGTTCAGTTCAGTTCAGTTGCTCAGTCGTGTCCCACTCTGCGACCCCATGGACTGCAGAACGCCAGGCCTCCCTGTCCAGCACCAACTCCCGGAGTTTACTCAAACTCATGTCCATTGCAGGGAAGGCAATGGCAACCCGCTCCAGTACTCTTGCCTGGAAAATCCCATGGACAGAGGAGCCTGGTGGGCTGCAGTCCATGGGGTCACGAAGAGTCGGACACGACTGAGCGACTTCACTTTCACTTTTCAGTTTCATGCATTGGAGAAGGAAATGGCAACCCACTCCAGTGTTCTTGCCTGGAGAATCCCAGGGACGGAGGAGCCTGGTGGGCTGCCGTCTATGGGGTCGCACGGACACGACTAAAGCGACTTCTGCGAAATTGTTCCCGTGAGCAAATGAGGCTTAAGTTAAGTCGTTCAGTCGTGTCCGACTCTTTGCGACCCCATGGACTGTAGCCCACCAGGCTCCTCCGTCCATGGGATTTTCCAGGCGAGAGTACTGGAGCGGGTTGTCATTTCTTTCTCCAGGGGATCTTCCCGACCCAGGGATTGAACCCAGGTCTCCCATATTAGAGGCAGACTCTTTAACCTCTGAGCCGCCAGGGAAGCCCAAATGAGGCTTAAGTCTTGTCAGATCTTCAGAGTCTCAACAAAGTGCAGAAATCTGGACTTAACACTTAAAATCAATTCAGTCATGTCCCACCCTTTGCGACCCCGTGGACTATAGCTGTCCAGGCTCCTTGGTCCATGGGATTCTCCAGACAAGAATACTGGAGAGGGTTGCCATGCCCTCCTCCAGGGTATCTTCCTTCCTGACCCAGGGATCAAACCTCGTCTCATGTCTCCTGCATTGGCAGGCAGGTTCTTTACCACTAGCGCTGCCCACACAGCACGGACCCAACAAATCACATCCAGGGGTGAGTTGCCCCAGGAGACCTCAGCTCTAGATGCTAGCTTATCTTTTCACTTTGTCCAAGGGCACCAAGGTGCTTTGTCTCCTGTGCCAGGCTGGGATGTGCACGTTGCTATTGTCCCATCTTACAGTCCCAAAGGATGCAAACCCAGGCCCAAGGTCACTCGTGGCTTGGAAGCAGGACTGTGCTTCCTCCTAGTTCTCCGAAGCGGGCCGGCCAGGGGCAGCCTTCGGGCTGTCACTCTGAGCTGACCTCGGTGTGTGGGAAGGAAGGAGGTGGGAGAAGGAGGGGAGGGGAGAGGGCGGAGACTGAGGTCTCTCTACTCAGTCCTCCTGAGTTCCGAGCAGGAGAGCCATCGGACCCGGCAGGGCCTCTTTCCCCTGCTCAAGCTGAGAGGTGGCTTTCTCGGGGCCCAGGATGCAGAAGTGGGGGCTGTGGACCGTGTCCATCCTGACCCTTCTCTCCGTGCAGGCCTTTCCGCAGACGGACATCAACATCAGCCCAGGTGAGTACTGGGGCCAGAGCCAGGAGCAGGTGGAAAGGAGGACATCTGCAAATGCTTGAGTTGTCACTGAGGCCTCACTGACTAGGCTGCAGGCCTGCCTGACCCAAGGA
The DNA here is from genome assembly GCA_006410875.1 of Neotragus pygmaeus. Classification (NCBI taxonomy): domain Eukaryota; kingdom Metazoa; phylum Chordata; class Mammalia; order Artiodactyla; family Bovidae; genus Neotragus; species Neotragus pygmaeus. The sequence goes on along the minus strand of SJYV01034234.1, from coordinate 94,394 downwards.
ATGTTGGGGGGCCAAGCCGAGCTTCCTGACAGCCCCCCTCCAGCTCCTCTCCTTCCAGCTGATGGACATTGTCCTAGGGCCAGACCCAAAGAGACCTGGTCATAAAGCCCAGCATTGCATCTTGAAAGCTGTGTGACCTGGCGCAAGTTTCTTGACCTCTCTGAGCCTCGGTTGCCTTTAGAAAACTGGTCACAATGGCCCCCTCTGGGGCCACTGTGCAAGGAAGATGAGATAATGTGAGGAAAATGCCTGGCACTATAAGAAGATCTGAAAGTGATGTTTTTGTTAGGGATTTGGCATCTGAGCTACCCACCCTCACCTTGGCTGTGAAGCTGTTCCCAGGGAGCTTTCAGACTTGCTGCTGTGCCATAGCATTGGGCACACAGGAGGACATGGGGGTCCCTCTAGTGACCTCCCTGGCGCCTGGCCTCATGACACTCAGCTCTGCAAATTTTCTGGATCTCCTGGGATTGGGACCCATCAGGCATAGGCATGTGGCCTCCCAGTGTTCCACTCGAAGGACACTGGGCTTCAACTCAATAGGGAGGTCGGGGTGCTGACTCTGGGGTAGCAAGAGTCCTGAGTCCTTTAATCCCTTCAAGGCAGAGGATCTTGCCTGTCACCTCTACCAGGAGGGTGCTTTCCAAACATTGTTTAAAAACTATTAATAATACCAATAACAACAAGTGATGCTTGTGTAGCCTTCACTATATGCCAGGCACTGTTTTAAGCACTTTTTAAATATGGAATTATTTAATCCTCACAATAACTCTATGGCATAGATTCTATTTCTGTCTCTATTAAAATAGAACTAATACTGTAATAAAACATCCGTACCATCCCCATAAGACCATGTTATTGAGCTGTTATAGTGTTGGGGTGAATCTAAATAGAAAGGTGATAGGATTAATAGATGTCCAGGTAAACTTGAATTTTAGGTAAACAATAAATCATTTTTTGTGTGTCTCAAATATTGCATGGGATATATGTTATGCAAAAAATTACTTGTTTATCTGAAATTCAAATTTTACTGGGCATTTTTAAATCTAGCAGCCCTAGTGATGGGGGATGTAAAGGGTGGTCAGTTCATTTGGGCAAGCATCAGGGGCCCTGGTCTGCCATAAACTCTCTGAGTGTTTGTATTAGTCAGCTCAGGCTGCCATAACAAAATACCACAGACTGGGTGGCTTCAACTACAAGAAGCATTCTGGAAGCTTCATGTCCAGGATCAAGATGCCACCTGATCTGTTGCCTCGAGAGGGCCTTCTTCCTGGCTTGCAAGTGGCCACATGGTAGAGAGAGAGAGAGTGCTCTGGTCTCTCTTCCTCTTCTTATAAGGCCACAATCCCATCATGGGGACCCCATGATTCCATCTAAACTTCATCATCTTCCAAAGGCTCCACTTGCAAACACCATCACACTGNCAAGTGGCCACATGGTAGAGAGAGAGAGAGTGCTCTGGTCTCTCTTCCTCTTCTTATAAGGCCACAATCCCATCATGGGGACCCCATGATTCCATCTAAACTTCATCATCTTCCAAAGGCTCCACTTGCAAACACCATCACACTGGGGGTTGGGGCTTTGATGTGGGGATTTGGGAGGGCACGCAGACATTCAGTCCATAATGGTGTCTTTGCATCCTTGTTCTTGTGCCTCAATTTTCTCATCTGAGCAACGGGTTAACAGGAGAGAAATTGGACAGAATATCTTCAAAGGATATTTGTGTGTTCCAAGATCTTGCCTTTCTGTCCAGCAGTAAGTGCAAAGGCCTGAGGCTGAGTTTGAGAGTGGGAGCAACTAGGGAAGTCCTCCGCTCTCATTAGTTTGTGCCCGTGGGACCTTTTTCAGAGCTTCAAGTTTCCTCCTCTGGAAAGTGGGGATAATAATGGTTTTAGAGAATCTTCAAAGAGATTACGCAAGTGAAGAGCTTAGCACATAGTAAGCATTTGGAAAACGGCTTTTACCTTACTACTCCTGCCACTGGCTGTTGATGTTATGATAGAATTGGCCAGAAGACATAGTTTTCTGATGTGACAGAAATGCCTTCAAAAAGGCACTTCCGACCTCTAGCCCCATGCCTCAGTCCCACTGTACTGATAGGGAGACTGAGATCCCTGCCAACCCAGCAACTTTGGAGACCTCAGAGTTAGAGCTGGAAGGACAGGTCCCAGAAGTCCACTCAGCCTGATCCTTCCACATTACAGTTGTACACACTGAAGCCTATGGAAGCCAAATAATCTGGCCAAGGTCATCACCCATCGAGCCCAGCAGAAAGCACAGTTCAAGCCTGAGTGGACAAATCCACTAGAGCAAAGTGATTTCGGATGAGAATGTGTGAGCTAAATGTTTGGATGCGTAAGTGTGAGTGTGTGTGTGTCGATGTGGGACTAGAGAGCGCTTAGCTGGGGTCTTGGTGAGCCTGTGCAGACCATGAAGGTGGCTGCACAGCCAAAACCCATCCTTATTGAGAATGGGCCTGGTTTGTCTTCTTCTCCTGCACTCCTAGCCTTTAGGTGTAAAATTCCCCCTTAATCCCACTGCTCTGGATCTTTCATGAACATGCAAATACATGCAAATTGTACAACTCAGCCATACCCCTGGATCTGCTTTGGAAACAAACCTTTAGACCAGCGGTCCCCAATCTTTTTGGCACCAGGGACCGGTTTCCTGGAAGACAATTTTCCCATGGACTAGTGGTGAGGCAGTGTTGGGGAGGGGTAGGATGGTTCTCATAAGGGGCGCGCAAACCTAGATCCTTCACAGACAGAGTTCCCACTAGGGTTTGAGCTTCTGTAAGGATGTAATGTCACCGCTGATCTGACCGGAGGTGGAGCTCAAGTGGTGCGAGTGATGGGGGGCGGCTGTAAATACAGATGAAGCTTTGCTCATTCACCCACCGCTCACCTACTGCAGTGCAGCCTGGTTCCTAACAAGCCACAGTCTGGTTCTTGTCCATGGCCTAGGGGTTGAGGACCCGTGCTTCCTGCTTTAGACAATTCTGAGAGACTTGGGAGGATTTAGCCAGACTAGATCCTTTTCCTAAAACCTTTCTCAGAACCTGGCTTTGATCACCTTGTTGATGTGGATTCACAAATATTAAGTGCTTAAAAGAGGGCCTGGCACCTGGTAAAGTCTACCAAAACATTTGCTGTTATGATTCTTCAAGCATAACCATCAAAAAGCTTCCTTTCCTTGGCTCATGAGCCAAGAACTTTTCACAGCAAGGCAAATTCTAACAAAGTGTTTCGATGCTCAGAGCCTGCTTCTACAGGGCTTCAGGGTTCGGGAGGGAGAATCAGTTACATTCCGTAGTCTCTTCCTCTCCCCTCCAAAAAGTTGGCACTGTGGAACTGTGGAATGTGTAAGTGTGAGTTTGTGTGTGTTGATGTGGGACTGGAGATTGCTCAGCTGGGGTCTTGGTGAGCACTTGCAGACCATGAAGGTGGGCACGCAGCCAAAACTCATCCTTATTGAGAGTGGACCTGGTTCGTCTTCTTCTCCTGCACCAGGAATATTCCCAGCTCCAGGAATACTCCAGGGCCAAGGCTGTTTCTGCTGTAATAATATCTCATGTTTACTAGAATGCCTACTGTGAGTCAGGCACTGGCTTACCTGTGAAGTAGGCACTATCATCATACCCATTTTACAGAGAAGAAAACTGAGGCACAAGGAGTTGAGTTTCTAACTAGAGTAATTTAACTCCAGAGTCTAAGCTCTGAGGCTGGCACACAGAGGCTTGGGCAACAGAGAGTCCCTGCTTCCAAGAGTACATCCCTCTGCACCCTCTAGTCTGGATCATAGAGTTGGATCCTAGAGTGCCCCTCCCCGATCTGGACACCCTAGCCTATTCCCTGCCCCCGCTATATGGTCCCAGAGCCCTCTGCACACATCTAGAATGTTCCTTAGCCAGGTGTGCGACGTGTTCCTCCCTCCAGACTGTGACTTGAGGGCACAGACCTCAAGCCAAATAAGCACCCAGGAAACGCTGAATTACTTGCTTGATTATGATGCTCTTAGCCCAGGCTGCTACACAAAATATTGGGCTGGCCAAAAAGTTCGTTCATGTTTTTCCATAAAACATTTTGGAAAAACCCAAAGGAACCTAGTACCATAGACTGGGAGGCTTAACACCCTGGGAATTTATTTCTCACAGTTCTAAAGCCTGGGAACTCTGAAATTGAGCTGTTGACCAATTCAGTTCCAGGTGAGAGCTCTTTTCCTGTCTTGCAAATGGCCACAGAGAGGACAGTCCTGTCTCTTCTCATAAGGGCACTAACCCCATCACGGGGGTCTACCCTTATGACATCTTATGACCCTAATTTCTTCCTGGAGGCTGCCATCTCCAAATACCATCACATTGCTGCTGCTACTGCTGCTAAGTCGCTTCAGTCGTGTCCGACTCTGTGCGACCCCATAGATGGCAGCCNTTTCCCAACCCAGGGATTGGACCCTCATCTCTTATGTCTCCTGCACTGGCAGGCAGGTTTTTTACAACTAGCTCCACCTGGGGTGTACTTAAGATTTCCTGTATGCTCAGTACCATGTTAGGCACCACAATAAATAAAATTAAGGTTATCCTTAAGAGACTATGGACTCCCCAAATCCCCATTCCAATATAACATAGGATTTCCCCCTCTATCTAAAAGTAATTTAATATATATATTGGGGGTATATATTGGAGATTTGGCAAGAGGGAGTTTGAGAGGAGAATTCAAGCTAGGATAGAATATTAAGTGGAGAATATGGAGTGGCCAGTACACTTAGTTTAATCCTTTATTAACAGTAAATTAAGAGTTATCAGAAAGGAAATGAATGGCATGATAGTTTTTTTCTATTGATGGGCAGTGGCTAGGGTGCTGGAGCCCTGACAAAGGCTGTGGGAGGAAGTGTGAAGGTAAGAAGGAACCCCAACAGGGACAGAAGACAGCACAGATGCATTGCTGCAGCTAACAGACCAGTGGGAATGTCCCAGAAAAAAAACTCAGGATCACTGTCAAATGGTGCAGAGGTCCTAACATTATGGTGTAAGAGTTAAGAAAACAAACTTCAGGCCCGTACACATAAAAGTAATTATAGCATAACATGTTAAGTATGATATAGATATCTACCAGTAAAAAGATGAAGAAAAGAAGTTTCATAAAGCTGAGTCATCCTTCATAAATCAAGCTTGCTGGATGAATTAGGAGTGATGAGGGTGGGGGGAAAAAGAAGTATTTCCAAGAAGAAGGCCAAGTATGATAAAACATGGGATCAATCAATGATTCACTGAAAGATTAATTTGAGTCTTTCATTTGAAATATGAATGAAATAATGATTTACTGTTAACAGAATATAAACTAAGAGGTAGAGAAGGCAGGAGATAAAAGAAATGCTGAGTGGAAGCCAGTTGTTTAGAAACTTGAATTTCTATATTCAAGGACATGAATTTTGTCCTGTGGGTGAAGAAAAGCCCTTGAAAGATTTTAAGCAAAGAAAGTATGTTAAAAATGAGGGAAAAAAGCTTTGCATCTTAAAAAATATAACAATTCAACAAATGGTGCTGAAATTATCCATATGCAAAAAAATAATAATAATAAGAAGAAGAACCTTGGCCCATATCTCACACTTTATGTAAAAATTAACTCAAAATGGATGTTAGACCTCTAGGTAAACCTTCTGAGAAAGTGTTAGCCACTCAGTTGTGTCTGACTCTTTGTGACTGCATGGGCTGTGGCCCACCAGGCTCATCTGCCCAAGGAATTCTCCATGTCCGAGTTTGCAGCTTTTTCTCCTGGCAATCTTGATTTCAGCTTGTGGTTCCTGCAGCATGACATTTTGCATAATGTACTCCACATACAAATTAAATTAAATAAGAATACTGGAGTGGGTTGCCATTGTCTTCTCCATGAGATCTTCCTAACCCAGGGATCAAACCTAGGTCTCCTGCATGAGCAGGCAGATTATTTACCATCTGAGCCACCAGGGAAGGCCATGTAAAACTTCTAGAGGTAAATAAAAGAAAAAGTCTTAGTGACCTTGGTTGAGATAAAAAGTTTTTTGACATCACACAGCACAATCCATAAAAGAAAAGGAATAATGATTTAGACTTTATCAAAATAAAACAACAGTTACGTTGTTAAAGACAATGTTCATTGAATGGAAAAACAAGTTAAAAACTGGAAAAATATCTACAAATCACATTTTAAACACACATTTTAGACAAAGAACTGTATCCAAAACATATATATTAAAAAAAAAAATTTAGAACTCAACATTAAGAAAAAACAACCCAATGAAAGAATACAGGTAAAAATCTGAAAACATACTTCACCAAAGAAGATATATGGATAGTGAAAAAACATATGGAAAGCTGATCAAATTCAATAGTCATAGGGATATGCAAATTAAAGTCACAGTAAGACACCAATATATACTCACTAAGATGGCTAATTAAAAAAAAAAGTATCAAGCATTAATGAGAGTAACAGAAACTCTCATTAATTACTAGTGGAATGTAAAATGGTACATCAGGTTTGGAAAACAGTTTGGCAGTTTCTTAAAAAATTAAACATATATTTATCATTTGATTTGGTCATCCCACACCTAGGCTAGGTATTTCTTTAAGATAAACAAAAATATGTGCTTACAAAGAGACTTGTTCATGCATGTTTACAGTAGTTTTATAAATAATCATCCAAACTGGAAACAACCCAGATGTCCTTCAACCACTGAATGTAGAACCAAACGATGATACACCACACAAAGGAATACTGTTCAGCAACAATAAAGGTATGAATCTCAAATATATTCTTCTAAGAGAAAGAAGCCAGCTCTGAAAGGCTTCCTGTATAATTCCATTTAAAGAACATTCTTTAAAGAACATTTAAAGTACAGTTCTTCCTTAAAGGAATGTTCTGATTAATACAGAGGGAAACAAATTAGAAACATCACCATTAAAAATAGAACAGTAGTAATTGTTGCAGGCAAGTTTGACTATGAATGATAAAATGACCCTGCAATCCCACTGCTAGGCATACACACTGAGGAAACCAGAAATGAAAGAGACACGTGTACCCCAATGTTCATCACAGCACNTAACTCCAGAGTCTAAGCTCTGAGGCTGGCACACAGAGGCTTGGGCAACAGAGAGTCCCTGCTTCCAAGAGTACATCCCTCTGCACCCTCTAGTCTGGATCATAGAGTTGGATCCTAGAGTGCCCCTCCCCGATCTGGACACCCTAGCCTATTCCCTGCCCCCGCTATATGGTCCCAGAGCCCTCTGCACACATCTAGAATGTTCCTTAGCCAGGTGTGCCACGTGTTCCTCCCTCCAGACTGTGACTTGAGGGCACAGACCTCAAGCCAAATAAGCACCCAGGAAACGCTGAATTACTTGCTTGATTATGATGCTCTTAGCCCAGGCTGCTACACAAAATATTGGGCTGGCCAAAAAGTTCGTTCATGTTTTTCCATAAAACATTTTGGAAAAACCCAAAGGAACCTAGTACCATAGACTGGGAGGCTTAACACCCTGGGAATTTATTTCTCACAGTTCTAAAGCCTGGGAACTCTGAAATTGAGCTGTTGACCAATTCAGTTCCAGGTGAGAGCTCTTTTCCTGTCTTGCAAATGGCCACAGAGAGGACAGTCCTGTCTCTTCTCATAAGGGCACTAACCCCATCACGGGGGTCTACCCTTATGACATCTTATGACCCTAATTTCTTCCTGGAGGCTGCCATCTCCAAATACCATCACATTGCTGCTGCTACTGCTGCTAAGTCGCTTCAGTCGTGTCCGACTCTGTGCGACCCCATAGATGGCAGCCCACCAGGCTCCCCCGTCCCTGGGATTCTCCAGGCAAGAACACTGGAGTGGGTTGCCATTTCCTGCTCCAATGTTTGAAAGTGAAAGGGAAGTCGCTCAGTTGTGTCCGACTCTGTGCGACTCCGTAGACGCACCAGGCTCTTCCGTCCATGGGAGTTTCCAGGCAAGAGTACTGGAGTGGGGCGCCATCACCTTCTCTACCATCATATTAGGGGGTAGGATTTCAACATATGAACCTGAGGGTGGGGCGCAAACATTCAGTCCATTACACTGTTAAATTTGTTTGTCTTACACTGTTAATATGTTTGTCTTACAAATGAGAAATCAAGACCAAAAAAAGATATTTTCTGGAGGCAATGGAGTGCTTCAGACCTGAGTTTCATCCTGACACTGCCACTTTTTAGCAGTGGGAGCTTAACTTCTTTGAGCCTCAGTTTCTGCATCTGTAAAGGGAGGATGATACAGATACCCACCCCCAGTTTGGTCTCAACAGGTATACTTAGCATGCAGTGAATGCCCACCGTTATGAGCAAAATAAAACACCACCCAGTGCTGTCTCCTCTGTATCATATGGCCCCAAGAGCAGCCCTGGAGAAGAGAAAGCAATGCTCAGGCATGAGAGGCCTGGGACCAGTGGTTCTGCGCACCACAGCCAGGACTCAGTGGGAAGGCCCCCGAGGGTGGGGTGTATGGACCAGGCAGGTGCTGAAGGTGACTGAGCTCTCCCAAGGGCCACTTCCCAGACACTGGGAGACACTTCTGACCCCCTGGGACATCTGGGGCCCAGTAGTGATGTGGAGAGGGGCAAATGTAGCCCCCAGAGCCCCCTTCTCTCCTGGCTGGCTCCCAAGGCTGATCTGGGTAGCAGGCAGCAGGGTAGTGTGTTTGTGGGAGGCTGGATTGGGGCCAGGGGAGCGAACAGCAAGATCGTGTGGGAAGGTGACAATTTATTCTTTTTAAAAAGAGAGATTAAAAAAAATGAGCCCCAAACTCTGCTGGCATGTCCTCTTTCCTTAACAAGCTCAAAGCTTCCAAAAGCTTTGACTCCCACCCCAGCTGGGAGACCTTGGGGGCCTCCGGTGCTGCTAATTGAGGTAAAATACCATGTAGTTTGGCCTCTTGGTTTCCAGGGCAACAAGCTTCTTTGTGCATCCCGCCCCTATATCCCACCCCTCCTCTCCATCACCTCCAGCTTCATCCCTCTTTCAAATTCCCAGCCAGGCTGAACCATTTGCAATTCTCCAAATGCTCCCTTCTCTCTCATACCTCTGGGCCTTTGCACATGCTATGCTCTCCACTTGGAACACTCTTCTGCTGAACACTCTTCTTCCTTATCCTTCAGGTCTCAGTAGGGGTCTCACATCACCCCCTCCAGGAAGCTCTCTGGGTTTGTGAATCTAGGTTATGTACCACTTTCAGGTGATCCTGTATCCTGTATAACAGGTGTTACACACCTTGCATTTTCCCCATCCGGAAAGGGGACTCACTCTGGTGTCATCGTAATTACCAGTGGGTACCCTGCAGGCAGGGTGGGGATGGCCCTCAATTCAACTCCGGAGAGAAAAGGGACAAACAAATGACAAATTTCTGAAATAATTTGGAGCTGCTCCCTCAAGTTTTTGCCTACATGACACAAAGCCATATTACCTGTGTATTAATGACATTTTATTTCTGTGCTTATTTTTCTTAATGTCAGTCTCCATAGAATGTAAGATCCATGAGGCCAGAGGCGGGGAATACCTACCTTACAAGATGTGTGAAGACGAAATGAATTGCCGTGTGCAGAACACCTGGCACGTTGCATGGCTCGGGTGGAAGCTCAGTAGGGTGGGGCCTGCCCATTATGTTGCCATCACTCCCTGTCAAGCTGTAAAGCTATAGACATCTCTTCACAAAAGAAACACAGTTTAGCCAAGGCTACTTTGAGATCCAGGTTAATGAAAGTCCTCTGAAAACCTTCTAATGCTTGTTTCTAAAATCCCAGAGGTAAAAGAGGTGGGGGGTGGGGGACGCCAGGCAGGGTGGAGTTCATTACCATCCCAGTGCAGGCTAGCGGCTCCTTTGCCTCCCAGGTCCTCCCAATTAAAGGCCTTTGCCTGCCCAGGTGGAAAGGGGATTAATTGAGCAGTGACCTGTCACAGCCTCATTTTCTGGTAGGTTTCACCCCAGGCATTCATAACCACCACTTGCTCAGTGGAGAAAATCAAAGGGACCAGGGGTGGGGAGGAGGGCAGGAAGCTGGGGGCTGAGGCTCTCCATTGCTAACGAGCTCCCTGGAGAGGCTGATACCACTTCTCATGGCAGCCATTGTGCTAAACAGTATGGAAAATCAGGGTCAGTCAATGCCCTCAGTGCTCCGCTGGAAAAGTCCAGGCGCGCCATCCTAGAGTCAAGATAGACCAGTTTGGAGGCATCAGGACACATGGGTGGTACCCACACCCTTCTCACCACTGTCCCCCCCTCCAAAGGGACAGCTGACCCAAAGGAGCAGTGTTTGATTCCCTGGCATGCATTTAGTCATTCAAAACTAGTTACCTCCTATGTGCCAGGCACCAGGGAGACGGATGATCACAGAAGACCTTGAGCAGGGGGAGGCCAGACTGAACGAGAATTCATGGGGACATGTGAACAGCGGGTGCAGGGGCTCTAGGGGCTCTCAGAGAGGCCCCTACCTCATCTTCCCTTAAGAAGCCACCGCACAGCCAAGACTCAGGAGGAAACTCAGATCGGCTGAAGACAGGCCAACGCAAGTATCTGCCGAGCTGAACACACAAGAGCTGAAGCAAATCTGGAGCATGTTGTGAGCGATGGGATAAGCTGCAGGGGCGGGAGGGAGCGCTGTTCCCAAAGGCGACGGGCGCTCCTGGAGGGCGTCTGTGAGGACCAGCTCAGGGTTTTGGAAGGATCTCTCTGGATCTGCAAGGTGAGATGAGGCAGAAAGAACAGCCAAGAGGCGACTGAGGAGGTTTCTGTGAGAGACTACGGGGGAAGGAAGAACGAGGAAGGGAGAGACACAGACAGAGAAGGAGGGAAAGAAGGAGGAGGGAGGGAGGCAGGAAAGAAGGAAGAAGAAAGAAAAAGGAGAGAGAGAGAGGAATTGGAGAGGTACTGGGAGGTGGAACAAACAAGACTTAAAAACTGATTGGATACGAGGAGAGAGAAAGAGAAGAGGGAAAGATGATTTGGGGAAAATATCCAACAATGCCAGACAGTTCTGGCCAGTTCCAGCCAATTCTTGTCAGTTTTGTCTAATCAAAAGTGTGTGTGTATAGGACTTGCCTGGGAGTCCAGTGGTTAAGACTGCTTCCACTGAGGAGGCAAGGGTTCAATGCCTGGTCAGGAAGTAAGATCCCACATGCCACACAGTGAGGCCAAAAATAACGGGGGGAGACTGTGTGTGTGTGTGTGTGTGTACACATCACTGCATTTTTCCAGAGAAAGAAAAGAACAATTGCTTTAATCAAGACAGTATTTGATATCAAAGATAGTTGATATCAAATAAAACACAAAGGTAGAGTGAATCTATGGGGTTTCCTAGGCTGGATCTGGGAACAGGTAAAGAAAAAACCGGTGAAATCTGAATAAAACGCATAGTTTAGTGAAGAGTGCATGCGTGCTAAATTGCTTCAGTCACATCTGACTCTTTGTCACCTCACGCACTGTAGCCCGCCAGGTTCCTCTGTCCATGGAATTCTCCAGGCAAGAATACTGGAGCGGATTGCCAGTGCCCTCCTCCAGGGGATCCGCTCCACCTAGGGATCGAACCCTAGTCTCCTATGTCTCCTGCATTGGCAGCCAGGTTCTTTACCACTAGCACCACCTGGGAAGCCCCAAAGAGTATGTACCTATACTAATTTCTTAGTTGTGACAAATGTACCATGGAAATGTTAAGATGGTAACATTAGGAGACACTGAATGAAGTATATTCAAGGACTCTGTATACCATTTTTGCAACTTATCTGTAAAGCTAAATTTACTCCAAAATTAAAAGTTGTGGGGGTTTTTTTGTTTTTTTTTTTTAATGAAAGAAAAGAAAAGAGAAAACAACGAGGGTGGAAATTTCCAGATCAGACCTTATGGTAAATTGGAGAGCAGAAAATGGCTCCACTATATCTAGAAATGCGGATAACACTGAAAAGTAAGCTGGGCTTCCAGGAAAGTGTTTGGGGCGCCCAGGGGCAGGAACGAAAGAAAGAAACCAAAGCAGTGGGCGCGTGCTCAGCAGCGCTCTGGATGCGGTACCGAGGCTAGGGTTTTACGTCCACCCGGGGCGGGGGCATGACGGCTGAGCCATCTGAAGCAGAACATTGACAGCAGGATCCCCTCATAGAGCAGAGACCTCTCATAGAGTAGAGAGAAGGTAAAAAGTTCCACCTTCTGGGGAAGATTACACCGGATGAGGAGCGGGGAATCCTCTCGCCGTGGGAGAGATGACAAAGAAGTTTGTCTGCTTTATCTCAGACTCGGGATGAAAAGCAAGGCTTGTCCTCTGCCCCATCCTTCCGTGAAGTCTGTACGGTTGACTTTAACTACAGTGTTCTAGCCCTGGGGCTTTTAAGCCACGGGTATGTGACAGTTTTACATTTTAACTGTAAAATTAGAGAAAGAACCCGAACTCTACTTCTCATCAGTTTTCTGGTGCGTTTTTGTTGAAGAAACTACAGATGGGCTGAGGAGTGTGGACATTTGCTGTGATGCTTTGTGTTGTGGCTCTGTGAGGTTATTTTACATTTTGGAATTCGGCTTTCCATCTAGGGCAGGAATTCTATTGACATTTTGTTGTTGGTTTGGGTTTTTTTTAATGTTTGTTTATTTAGTTGACTGCCCCAGCTCTTGTCTTTGCTCTTGCTTGCATCATGCAGGATATTTAGTTGCAGCAAGTGGGGATTGAACCCAGGCTCCCTGCATTGGGAGTGTGGAGTCTTAGCCCCTGGACTGCCAGGAAGTCCCCCTGTTGACATTTTGCGTGAGAAAATGCTTTCTTGTGGGGGCTGTCCTGGGCATTGTAGGATGTTTAGCAGCATTTCCGGCCTCTACCCATTGGATGCCAATAGGCCCACCACCAAGAATGTCTCTGGGCATTGCTTCCTGTCCCCTGGGAATCGAAATCACCCCGGTTGAGAACCACTGCTCCAGGAGATCAAATAAAGGGTGGGGGTTGGGGGCTGGGATGTGCCACTTTCAGATTTAGCCCCGGGACAGTCCTGGGCAAACTGGGATGGTTATATCCTTTACTTCCATCTCTAGTATGAATACTTAGGATGTAAAGTAATTGTAGGATGGGTGAGAGTGGGGAAAGTCATTTAGCATCAGCTAATATCGTCTTGGGCCAGTTGTTCCAGCCAGCTCCTGTACAGACATGGCCAGGTGCTCACCAATGTGTGTCCTCGGTTATAAGGGATGGGTGAGTAGCAGAAGGAAATGACTTTCTGCTTCTCATTCATGCAAAGGGGGAAATGCTCCAAAAGGAGACCCTTGGGAGTGATTCAGCTGCCTCTGTCTGTGAGGAAGGCACTGGCAAAGTCCCCACAGGGAGCTCAGCAACACCCAACCTCACAGGGAGTCCTTCAGCCCTCTCAGCAGCGAGGCAATGTCCTCCTGGACCAGTGCTCTCGACTGAAAAAGGAGACTGAGGTCCAGAGAGGAGCAGGGAAGGGCCAGGGATACTGAGCCCACCAAGTCCATAACGCCCTTTGCATGTAAGGGAGGGTTAAGAGAGCAGTGTTTGGATCAGCTGACCCCGGTTTAGATACTGGCACTCTGAAAGGTGATTGGCCAGGACTGGCGGGGAGGGGTGGGACAAGCCAGGATTGACCAGTACAGAAGCCTGGGATGAGGGGAGGGCTGGTTCTGGTCAAACAGAAAAGCCCAGTGGCTTTCACTGGGGACAGATAGCCCCCAGCTGGAAGCTGCCTGCCTACATGCGTGTGTGTTAGTTGCTCAGTCGTGTCCATCTCTTTGCGACCCCATGGATTATACCCCACCAGGCTCCTCCATCCATGGGATTCTCCAGGCAAGAATACTGGAGTGGGTTGCCATTTCCTTCTCCAGGGGATCTTCCTGACCCAGGGATTGAGCCTGGGTCTCCTGAACTGTGGGCATACTCTTTACTGTCTGAGCCACCAGGGAAACTCAGCTCTGTTGATTAAAGCAACTGTCCCTTTCCTTCCCTGAAAAATTCAGAGTTGTATGTGTACATTTGCTGTACTTGTACTCATTAGCTTCAGTCATGACCAACTCTCTGTGACTCCACGAACTGTAGCCCACTAGGCTCCTCTGTCCCTGGGATTTCCCAGGCAAGACTACTGGATTGGCTTGCCAATTCCTTCTTGGGGGGATCTTCCCCACCCAGGGATCGAACCTGCATCTCCTACATTGGCAGGCAGGTTCTTTACCACTGAGCCTCCAGGGAAGCCCCAGCAAGTCTTTGGCACATCATAAATGCTAGGTAAACGGGGTCCACGACTTCCTTATTCATGAGCCCAGCCAGCTAACAGAGTGGTTTTGAAGGCAAAGATCTACACCCTGGGCACNGCTCTGGATGCGGTACCGAGGCTAGGGTTTTACGTCCACCCGGGGCGGGGGCATGACGGCTGAGCCATCTGAAGCAGAACATTGACAGCAGGATCCCCTCATAGAGCAGAGACCTCTCATAGAGTAGAGAGAAGGTAAAAAGTTCCACCTTCTGGGGAAGATTACACCGGATGAGGAGCGGGGAATCCTCTCGCCGTGGGAGAGATGACAAAGAAGTTTGTCTGCTTTATCTCAGACTCGGGATGAAAAGCAAGGCTTGTCCTCTGCCCCATCCTTCCGTGAAGTCTGTACGGTTGACTTTAACTACAGTGTTCTAGCCCTGGGGCTTTTAAGCCACGGGTATGTGACAGTTTTACATTTTAACTGTAAAATTAGAGAAAGAACCCGAACTCTACTTCTCATCAGTTTTCTGGTGCGTTTTTGTTGAAGAAACTACAGATGGGCTGAGGAGTGTGGACATTTGCTGTGATGCTTTGTGTTGTGGCTCTGTGAGGTTATTTTACATTTTGGAATTCGGCTTTCCATCTAGGGCAGGAATTCTATTGACATTTTGTTGTTGGTTTGGGTTTTTTTTAATGTTTGTTTATTTAGTTGACTGCCCCAGCTCTTGTCTTTGCTCTTGCTTGCATCATGCAGGATATTTAGTTGCAGCAAGTGGGGATTGAACCCAGGCTCCCTGCATTGGGAGTGTGGAGTCTTAGCCCCTGGACTGCCAGGAAGTCCCCCTGTTGACATTTTGCGTGAGAAAATGCTTTCTTGTGGGGGCTGTCCTGGGCATTGTAGGATGTTTAGCAGCATTTCCGGCCTCTACCCATTGGATGCCAATAGGCCCACCACCAAGAATGTCTCTGGGCATTGCTTCCTGTCCCCTGGGAATCGAAATCACCCCGGTTGAGAACCACTGCTCCAGGAGATCAAATAAAGGGTGGGGGTTGGGGGCTGGGATGTGCCACTTTCAGATTTAGCCCCGGGACAGTCCTGGGCAAACTGGGATGGTTATATCCTTTACTTCCATCTCTAGTATGAATACTTAGGATGTAAAGTAATTGTAGGATGGGTGAGAGTGGGGAAAGTCATTTAGCATCAGCTAATATCGTCTTGGGCCAGTTGTTCCAGCCAGCTCCTGTACAGACATGGCCAGGTGCTCACCAATGTGTGTCCTCGGTTATAAGGGATGGGTGAGTAGCAGAAGGAAATGACTTTCTGCTTCTCATTCATGCAAAGGGGGAAATGCTCCAAAAGGAGACCCTTGGGAGTGATTCAGCTGCCTCTGTCTGTGAGGAAGGCACTGGCAAAGTCCCCACAGGGAGCTCAGCAACACCCAACCTCACAGGGAGTCCTTCAGCCCTCTCAGCAGCGAGGCAATGTCCTCCTGGACCAGTGCTCTCGACTGAAAAAGGAGACTGAGGTCCAGAGAGGAGCAGGGAAGGGCCAGGGATACTGAGCCCACCAAGTCCATAACGCCCTTTGCATGTAAGGGAGGGTTAAGAGAGCAGTGTTTGGATCAGCTGACCCCGGTTTAGATACTGGCACTCTGAAAGGTGATTGGCCAGGACTGGCGGGGAGGGGTGGGACAAGCCAGGATTGACCAGTACAGAAGCCTGGGATGAGGGGAGGGCTGGTTCTGGTCAAACAGAAAAGCCCAGTGGCTTTCACTGGGGACAGATAGCCCCCAGCTGGAAGCTGCCTGCCTACATGCGTGTGTGTTAGTTGCTCAGTCGTGTCCATCTCTTTGCGACCCCATGTATTATACCCCACCAGGCTCCTCCATCCATGGGATTCTCCAGGCAAGAATACTGGAGTGGGTTGCCATTTCCTTCTCCAGGGGATCTTCCTGACCCAGGGATTGAGCCTGGGTCTCCTGAACTGTGGGCATACTCTTTACTGTCTGAGCCACCAGGGAAACTCAGCTCTGTTGATTAAAGCAACTGTCCCTTTCCTTCCCTGAAAAATTCAGAGTTGTATGTGTACATTTGCTGTACTTGTACTCATTAGCTTCAGTCATGACCAACTCTCTGTGACTCCACGAACTGTAGCCCACTAGGCTCCTCTGTCCCTGGGATTTCCCAGGCAAGACTACTGGATTGGCTTGCCAATTCCTTCTTGGGGGGATCTTCCCCACCCAGGGATCGAACCTGCATCTCCTACATTGGCAGGCAGGTTCTTTACCACTGAGCCTCCAGGGAAGCCCCAGCAAGTCTTTGGCACATCATAAATGCTAGGTAAACGGGGTCCACGACTTCCTTATTCATGAGCCCAGCCAGCTAACAGAGTGGTTTTGAAGGCAAAGATCTACACCCTGGGCACCACAAGAGGTGCCAGCCTGACCGCTGAGAAGGAAAGGAAGGTGCCAGCATTATATGGCATTGAGATGCACAGCTGGGGCTGGGACCCAAGCTTCTGGGCTCCAGTCTAACAATTTCACCACTGCCTGGTACCTGCTCTTACAGATGAGCCACACATCCAAGTCCTGGCAGATTCTCAGCACGCCTGTCTCCCCAGCTTGGTCTTCTTCAATTGTGGTTTTCCAAACCACACTAAGAGGCCCCCAGAGGGGCTGAGGCTTTGGAGAACTTTACTGTCCCCTTTCAGAATTAAGAACACATCCTGAACCCCAGTAGTCATGGGCTAAAGATATAAATAGTTTTGGCTGTCCTTTGTCATTAAACGTGTAGGGAAATATCCGCTTTTGCCAGAGAGTCCAGAATTGCAGATTGAAATACGATATCAGTTTTTTGCCTATAAAATTTGCAAAGATTGCCATTAAAGTGGTAACAGTGCTGCAAGAGCACGATGAGATGGGCATTCTCAGACATCACCGTGGGAGTAGAAATTGCTTTCAGGAGGCAATTTAGCAAATTGTATCAAAGCCTTAAAAATCTCTCCCCAGAAAATCAGAAATGCTGCAAAAGCTTTGTAGACAAGGCTGTTCATCTCAGCACTTTTCCTAATTGTTTCTTTTAAAAAGAGGAAACAATCTAATTAGACCAAAATAGGGGAATGATCAAATAAACTTGGGGTGGGGGGCGGTGGACACTCAGGGGAGTATTCAAGAGCTGTTTGAAACAATGTTTACAAAAATTTATAATGATATGAGGGAAAATGCTTACACGCTAATTTTTAGAAATCAGAATGCCCATGGGGTTTATGGACAATATAATCACAATTGCATTTTAAAAAATCACTGCCTTCAACATGACAAGAAGAAAAACACTCCAAGGCAGTAACGTTTTCCAAAGATTCTATAAGGAATACATATTACCTTTACTATTCTGTAAATTTTAGGCATGTGTTAATCATACTGGGGTCACTTTTTACTTTTATACTTTAAAAGATGTCATAAGCCATAGCATCAGTGTTCACATGGCCAGCCTTCTTCCCAGTCCGTTTTCTCTCTGTCCCCAGCCATGCCAGAGCTGCCCAAGGCTCCCCACTGTTGCCCACTGTTCTGGATGGAGTTCAAAGGCCACTGCTACAGATTTTTCCCTCTCAATAAGACCTGGGCTGAGGCTGACTTCTACTGCTCAGAGTTCTCCATTGGCAGGAAGTCTGCCAAACTGGCCTCCATCCACAGGTGAGTGGACTCCTCTGTCCTTTGTAGCCCAGTCAAGCACCCCCTTGGAAAGGGATGTAGAGAATGGTGTCTTCCACTGGTATTTCTTTTTGGTAATTTCAGCTGTTATTATCATTGAAACTGGCCTTTGGCAGTACAGGACAAAGCATTTAGCAAGGGTTGCAAACAGCAGGCTGGAAGTTCTGTTTTTATAAGTGCCAAACTATGCCATGCCTTTTCCAGTATCACAGGGGAGTTGAACCAATGAAACAATCCATATAATATACATGTAAATAGCATAACATAAAGCGTAATAACTGACATTTATTTCCTAAGAGTTGGGCTTTCTAGGTGGCACTCGTGGTAAAGCATCTGCCTGCCAAAGCAGGAGACACAAGAGATGCAGGTTCAATCCCTGGGTTGAGAAGATCCCCTGGCACCCAACTCCAGCATTGTTGCCTGGAGAATCCCATGGACAGAGGAGCCTGGCAGGCTACAGTCCATGAGGTTTCAAAGAGTCAGATGCAACTGAAGTGACTTAGCATGCATGCTAAGCATCAAGTTCCTGCAAACCATATTAGGTTGGTACCCTCATGACACAGATAGGAACCTAAGGCTCCAAGAAGGTATCTTGCTATGAAGTGGTGGAGCCAGGATTTGAACCTGAGCGGCTGGGTTCCATAGCCCACCCACCAAGCCTCCTTCAACATTCCTCCATGCCTCCCAAGCCCCAGCCACACTGACCATCTTGACATTCTCCAGTGTGGTCTAGCCCATTTACTCCTGCATATCTGCACATTCTCTTCCCCCCACTGGGAACTCCCATCCCTGTCTTCTCCAGGTAGACTCTTCCTTAACCTTCCAGACTCAGCTTCGCCATCTCTGCACTGAAGTCACCCTAGACTTGGCAGCAACTGACTGCACACATCCACCTCCCCAGGAGCACTTTCTTCATCACTTTAGTGACTTCTTTTCACATATGACTTCCTTGCTGATTTGTGGGTTCTTTGAAGCCAGATGTGATGCGTTGCATTGCCACTAAGCTACAAATTTACATTCTTGCCTGATTTTCCAAGAATCTCTGAGCCTTAAAGTTAGAACCCTGGTTGGTTGTTTATGCTTCAGAGTCGCCAAGTTTGGTTACAAACGGGGAAGGGGTCCTCAATCTTAGTTAAAAAAAAAAACAACAAACAACTCTTGAATCCTCACACTGATTCATCTATCAGTGTATCCTTGGTGGTGCTGAAGAATATAGTGAGGCAATCAACATCTGACCAGGAAAACAGGAAGCGCTACAAATGTTTAGCATGGAGTCTCATACATTCGCAAGTGATGGACTCTTGAGTACTTAAAGACGCAGTAGTTTTTCTAGAGATTCACACCAGCAGGAAGCCAGCTCTAACCCCTAACTGGAAGGCAGTTCAGTCCTATGGAAGCTGGAGCCACAGAAACCAGGCAGCCCCTGCCAGCACCTCCCCAGGGAGAGAGAGAACGAATCACCCTGGCTTCTGTCTCCCTCCCAGCCTCCATAAGTGCCTCCCCTCGCATGGAGGGCAGCTGACGTGGAAGCCTGAGCAAGGCAGACTTCAGAGTCAAATCCTCTGTGATACATAGCTCAGTGCAGCATATGACTGGCACGTATAAAGATGGATAAAATAAGTTCCCCAAAATTCCCGGCCTATAGAGGAAAATTAAATATATGTAATAAAGAGGAAATTTAAAGGTGATTCCACATGATTTCCCTTTAGTAGTCCACAGAAAGGACAGCCCAGCCTGCCTCATGGAGCCCTTGGTTTAATAGGTACTACGAAGGATTCCAGGTAGATTTGGGGGTTTTCCAACAGCCCCTGACTCAAATTCTGTTCTTTTCTGCCTCAACTTGCCTCCTTTCTCTCTTCTGAATTCCTGACATCCCTCTTTCTTTTCTCTTACGTAAATGTTCCCCAAACGTTATGCTAGCATCTCCTTTCTTATACAGGTAGTTTTCCACTCTGGCATATGATACTTTGCTGAAAACATGTAGAAAAGTTGAATTTGCACAACACATTCATCTGTTATAAACCAAGTTCAGTTCCCATAAAGCTAGACAATATTATAAAATCTCTAATTACATCTCGTCTCTGAGACACAATCCAATTCTCTAATTCTGGCATTTTTTTCATGCTTTGTAATTTTGTTCTTTTCCTTCATAATTAAACACACAATCAACTTATGTTCATGGAGCATCTAATTAAAGTTTAAGTTTCTCATCCTTTCAGCTTACCTAATAATTTCCATCTTTGCTTCAAGTGACAGTTGAATTGAATTAAGTTCATTTGATTTTTGCTCCTTATTACTTAAAGTAGCACCTCGGGCATTTCTATCTCCCAGTTATTTTGACCACAGATGGGGAAAACACAATAAAATATTGAAATAGTTTTCCAAGCAGGTGTCATTGAACAAAAGTGGCTCTCAGTTCAGTCACTTAGTCATGTCCGACTCTTTGCGACCCCATGAACCACAGCACGCCAGGCCTCCTGTCCATCACCAACTCCTGGAGTTTACCCAAACTCATGTCCATTGAGTCGGTGATGCCATCTAACCATCTCATCCTCTGTCATCCCCTTCTCCTCCTGCCCTCAATCTTTCCCAACATCAGGGTCTTTTCAAATGAGTCAGCACTTCACATCAGGTGGCCAAAATATTGGAGTTTCAGCTTTAACATCAGTCCTTCCAGTGAACACCCAGGACTGATTTCCTTTAGGATGGACTGGTTGGATTGTCTTGCAGTCCAAGAGACTCTCAAGAGTCTTCTCCAACACCACAGTTGAAAAGCATCAATTCTTCGGCACTCAGCTTTCCTTATAGTCCAATTCTCACATCCATATGTGACTACTTGAAAAACCATAGCCTTGACTAGACGGACCTTTGTTGACAAAGTAATGTCTCTGCTTTTTAATATGCTGTCTAGGTTGGTCATAACTTTGCTTCTAAGGAGTAAGCGTCTTTTAATTTCATGGCTGCAATCACCATCTGCAGTGATTTTAGAGCCCAAAAACATAAAGTCAGCCACTGTTTCCACTGTTTCCCCATTTATTTGCCATGAAGTGATGGGACTGGATGCTGTGATCTTAGTTTTCTGAATGTTGAGCTCTAAGCCAACTTCTTCACTCTCCTCTTTCACTTTCATCAAGAGGCTCTTTAGTTCTTCTTCACTTTTTGCCATCAGGGTGGTGTCATCTGCATGTCTGAGGTTATTGATATTTCTCCCGGCAATCTTGACTCCAGCTTGTGCTTCCTTCAGCCCAGCGTTGGATCCAGCCAGCCAGCCCAGGTGGATCTAGTGCCATTTTAATGGCAGGGCAGCCACTCCCCTAGATGACCACTCACCATGCATGTTCAGCAGTTAATCTAGGACACTATGAATTGTGCGTGAGAGGGGCACACGGGAATGCCAGTGCTTCGCTGGATAGGACCAACAGCAAAGACACACTGGACTGAAGAATACTTTGTCCCCCCGCCCGAATCATATGATGTTAGACACAGCACATGGTTTTAGAACATCAACACTGAGCAGAGACTGGTGGTGGTGTGAGATAAGATGCCATATAGAAATAAGGTGTGAGATTGGTCCATGTGGCCCTTGCAGCCCATTTGTAGAGAGGAGACCTTGAGAAATGGCTTCCCAGGTGGCACTAGTGGTGCCAATGCACCACCTGCCAAAGCAGAAGACATTAAGAGGCACGGGTTCGATCCCTGCTTTTGGAAGATCCCCTGGAGAAAGGCATGGCAACCCACTCCAGTATTCTTGTCTGGAGAATCCTATGGACTGAAGAGCCTGGCAGGCTATAGTCCACAGTGTCACAAAGAGTCAGACAGGACTGAAGTGACTTAGCATGCACACACAACCTTGAGAAGCAGAAAACTAAGCCAACCAGCCCACCCTGGGGAGCATGGAAACTTTCTGCTACAGGTGTTCAAGGATTATATAGAGGGTGCTCACAGAATGTTTCCTGGAAGAACTAGTCCTGAATCAGGATCTTGAAGGTTTGGGAAGCTTAGGGGATGGGAACAGCAGATGTTATAAAGGAGGAAATTAAGAGGGCTTTAGAGTTAGGCAGCCATAGGCTAGTCCCCGCTCCACCGCTTCCTACCTGGTGATCTTATCCAAGTCACATAAACTCTCTGAGTCAGAATCCTTAGCTGGGAAACATCAATAGTTACACTGAGCTTTTAAGTTTGAGGATTTTAAGGCAATGGCACCCCACTCCAGTACTCCTGTCTGGAAAATCCCATGGGCGGAGGAGCCTGGTAGGCTTCAGTCCATGGGGTCGCGAAGAGTCAGACACGACTGAGCGACTTCACTTTTACTTTTCACTTTCATGCATTGGAGAAGGAAATGGCAACCCACTCCAGTATTCTTGCCTGGAGAATCCCAGGGATGGGGGAGCCTGGTGGGCAGCTATCTATGGGGTCACACAGAGTCAGACACGACTGAAGCATCTTAGTAGTAGTAATGGATCTGAAGTTCTTACACAAGCATTCAGGTAACACAATGCTTCATAGTGAGAGTTGTTAATTATTTTTATTAATTGTAATCATGGGCTACCCTGGTGGCTCAGAAGGTAAAGCGCCTGCCTGCAATGCGAGAGACCTGGGTTCGATCCCTGGATCAGGAAGATCCCCTGGAAAAGGGCATGGCAACCCCACTCCAGTATTCCTGCCTGGAGAATCCCATAGACAGAGGAGCCAGGTGGGGTATATATATAGTCCATGGAGTTGCAGAGAGTCGGACATGACTGAGTGGCTTCACTTTCACTTTCACTTAATCATGGATGTCTCAAGAGGTCAGCACTTACTTAGTGTGCCCACCTCAGATCTTCTTTCAGAGGGCAAGTAAGCCTTGCCCCACCCACCATCTTTCCTCTCCACTGCTTCTAATAATATCTATCTTGGCCCATTTAGGCTGCTGTTACAAAACTATCACAGACTGGGTTGCTGATAAACAACAGAAATGTGTTTCTCACAGTTCTGGAGCCCAAGATCAGAGCGCCTTGTGCTGTCAAGTTCTGGTGAGGGCTTACTCCCCAGTTTGCAGCTGGTCATCTTCACGCTGCATCCTCACAAGGTAGAAGGGGCAAGGACGCTCTCTAGGGCCTCTTTTATAAGGGCACTAATCCCATTCATGAGGGCTTCACCCTCATGAACTACTCACCTCCCAAGGGCCCCACCTCTTAATACAGTGACATCAGGAGTTAGCATTTCAATATATGAATTTGGAGAAGGGGCACATTCAATTTATAACAATTTTGATTAGCAACTCCTAGTACGAGACTGCCTAGAACACTGTGTTAAGAAAGATTCTGAGAACCAGAATTCTGAGTGCTTCTGGGATGGATTAGTAATGTCTTCCACAAACACATAATTAAGGAGAGTTATTATGTGTGTTTAGGGCTTCCTTTATAGCTCAGTCAGTAAAGAGTCTGCCTGCAATGCAGGAGACCTGGGTTCAATCCCTGGGTCAGGAAGATACCCTGGAGTAGGAAATGGCAACCCACTCCAGTACTCTTGCCTGGAGAATCCCATGGACAGAGGAGCCTGNAGGGCTTCCTTTATAGCTCAGTCAGTAAAGAGTCTGCCTGCAATGCAGGAGACCTGGGTTCAATCCCTGGGTCAGGAAGATACCCTGGAGTAGGAAATGGCAACCCACTCCAGTACTCTTGCCTGGAGAATCCCATGGACAGAGGAGCCTGGCAGGCTACAGAAACTGGGGTTGCAAGAGTCAGACATGACTAAGCACACACAGCACAGCACAGCATTATGTGTGCTTGGACTTGCTACCAACACCTTAAGCAAAATGAAGTTGATGGGCAGGTGTTCTAGACAAGGTGGCAGCCTATAGAGAGTGGCCGCTTAGAAGCAGCCATCAGGAGCAGATGTAATCTGTTGCAACATAAAGGATACCTCAGCATAATCCTGTTTTGAAAGGAGTTACGGATTAAGTGTTCTTTTAGGCAGCAGACTCCTTCCAGGGCCCTCCACCAATTTCTTTTGTTAGGTAAATTACTTTATAAGCTCTTTGAAATAGGAGGTGAGAATCGCACCAATGCTTTCTGCTGTGTTTTAAATGTTTTGGTCCCCACAAGATTCACATGTTGAAATTTTAATGCCCCATGTGATGGTGTTAGGAAGTGGGGCCTTTGGGAGATGCTTAAACTCTGAGGGTGATGCCCTCATGAATAGGATTAGTGCCTTTATAAAAGAAGCTCTTTATAAAAGAGCTCCCCTGCTGCCATGAGGGGGCACAGCAAGAAGTATGCACACAGAGGAAGAAGAAGTATGCACTCACCTGGCCACGCTGGCACCCCGGTCTTGCATTTCCCAGCCTCCAGAACTGCGAAAAATAAATTCCTATAGTTCATAAACCATCCAGACTGTGGTATTTTGTTGTAGCAGCCTGAATGGCCTAAGACACCTGTTGAAGAGGATGGTTAATTGCAGGATTTGGTTTTGCTGAGTCAACTATGCAAGTTCAAGCCTCTAGCTGAATTTTCCAGCAAACCCAAAGATTTTGAAGACATTCCGCGAGAAAAAAAAAATTAGGAGAGAGGAGGCTATGTAAGGACTGGCACTGTAGGGGCGGGCGGCGGGGGGGCGCTTTTGAGAAAGAGCAAGAACATCCAGTGGAGATTTTTGTTATTTGGTATGTGCAGTACAATGTCAATTCCTTTTTTTGTCTCTTCAATATAATCCACCTTATTTGCTAGTGTTTTTGAGATAGACTTAAATTTATAGGATGAATAACAGTGCTGAGTCCTGCTTTGCACTGGCATGGAAAAAATGCAGAAATGCCCCTGACAGGACAGCCCATGTTAAAAAAGAAAAAGGAGAAAGCCAGATTGCATCACATCCTCTATTTACTTTGATCCAGGAGGGTTAACAAAGGCTGCTGTCGATTTGCAACTCAATCCTGTGCCAAGGGGCAACGAGTAACATGTACCTGGGTTTCTTACCTTTGCAGCTGGGAGGAGAATGTCTTTGTATATGACCTTGTGAACAGCTGTGTTCCTGGGATCCCAGCTGACATCTGGACAGGGCTTCATGATCACAGGCAGGTGAGGAAGTGCTGGCCATCAGGCCCTCTTGGAAGCTCCAGCCAAGATTCCACTTTGATTTAACCAGCTTTTCATGTGGAACCTACATGAAATGTGCCGGGTCCCTGCCACATGCCCTGCATACAGAGAAATCAGACACCAAGACACCCCAGTTAGAATACGATAAACGTTGTGAAAGAGAGGAGGATGGAAACATATCAGATGGGCAGTGATGGGCTCCGTTTAGGTTTGGATTCTCAAAAAAACAGACACAAAAACTTGATTAGATGGTAAGAGGCTTTTGAGGGAAAATATCTGCAAAGGAGAAAAAGAAGACAGATATGTGGCAGGAGGGAAGACCTTCAGCCCATGATGAGCCCTGTGAAAGGANGACAGGGGTGGGATGGGGAGAGCCTCAGATTGCAGAACACTCTGGAAAGTCTTGGCTAAGCCAATGGGACGTCTCCTGGCAGAGGATGCCCGTTTCAGGACTCCCACTTGGGCAGGACTGGGCCAGCACTAATGCCTGTGATCAGGAAGGAAGCACGTTCTCCCTGTGAATGCAGTGCTGGGTCCAAGGAGCTGTCTCTCAGCCATGCTACCCCCAACAGGTCTTCCTGAAGAAGCTCTGAGCAGGGCACGTCTACAGCTGCTGCAGCCTCCCTGAGTAAGAAACATTTAAGCTAATGTCCAGTGGACAAATAGGAGTCAGTCAGAGGAAGAGCATTCCAGGCAGCACAGCATGGGCAAAGGTCTTGAGGCGGGATAGTCAGAGCACTCTCAAGGACACTAAAGACCAGTGCGTCTGGGAGGCAGTGGGGCAGGAGTAGGTGGAATGATGGTGGGAGAACAAGGCCAAAGAGGGCTGGCGTGGGCCAGATCGCATACCTGGCACTATCACAGCAGACTCCACCTGGAGATTTTGTCTGCTGACTTACCCCAGGCAGGCTGCATCCTGAGCATCTCTCCTTATGTACACCTCCAACCCTGCCTCAGAGCACCACAGGGAGTAGGATTCCATTTCCAGCGCCTATTCTACCATTTAGTTTATGGTAGCTGACTCTGGGGCCTTCCCAGGTGGCGCTAGTGGTAAAGAACCCACCTGCCAGTGCAGGAGATGTAAGAGACACGGGCTCAATCTCTGGATTGGAAAGCTCCCCTGGAGGAGGGCATGGCCACCCACCCCATTATTATTGCCTGGAGAATCCCACGGACAGAGGAACCTGGCGAGTTAACAATCCACAGTGTCACAAAGAGTCACACATGACTGAAGCAGCTTAGCACGCGCACACACACAGGTGACTTTGAGACAATTTTTTTTTTTTTTTTTACATCTCTGGGCTTCAGTTTTCTCAGCTATAAAATGGAGTGATAATAACAGTGCCTGGTTGTACAAAGTAAATGGACCAATGTATGTAAAGGCTTTAGCCTGTGCTTCGCACAAGCTCTCTTGACACAAGAGCTCATTTAGGGTGGTTGAACTTGCTATCAGTGAGGCAGAAGTAACAACAGTGGCCAGGCTCAGTAAAGGCAGTTTAACAATCAGTAGAATTCACCTGGCAAGAACTTGTATAGAAGTTGTAACTTAAAAAAAAGAACCAAAATGTCCCATTATAATAGTAATTTAAAAATTGGCTTATGAATACACTTAGAGTTAAGGAACTTGTATTACAAGACTTAAGAATAATAATAACAAATGATACAGTAAAAGGATTTGCTTTTATATTTTTCTTTTCAGTCCTAGGCACCACATGCAAGGCACTAGTTAAGTCTCTTAGTGCTTTTAACCTCATTCAGTTCTCACAATAATTCTCTGAGGGAGATATTCAGTCCATTTTACAGGCGTGGAAACTGAGGCTCAGAGAAGTTAAGTAAGTTGTCTAGATTGCAGAGCTAGGAAGTGAAAGGAGCTGGAATCCCAGGCTCTAGTCTCTCTCCCAGAAGGTGCATGCAATTTCCATTATACAACGTGGCTTCCATAATCATTGATGTTTCGGTAAAGACTCTCCTAAAAACTTGAATAAATGGAGAAATGATTTTTGTTCCAAGGCATTGCAAAGAAATTATTCTTTCCACAGTTAATTTGCACATTTATTGCAACACCAATCAGATTCCCAACAGGACTTTTCTTGTAATTGGTCAGAGTGGTTCCACAGCAGGCAAGAAAAATACACACTATTTGGACAGATAGAAAAAAGATGAAGGATGATTTCCAGTCACTGGTAGAAAAAAAATTTTTTTAATGTAATAGTTAGGGTCTTGAGTACTGGAGTCAGATAGACCTGGGCTTAAATCCTGGCACTAATGCTTTATTAACTATGTGAATTTGGGTAGACTAATCTAAGTTCCAGTTTTTTCATCTATAAAACTGAGATGACAATTTCTGCTTTGCAGGATGGTGAGGACAAAATGCCCACCTGGCATGATATATAATAAGCCCTCAATAAACAACAGCTAGTAATATTACCAGCCAGAGCTGGAACCAAACTCAGGCTTGGCTGCTCATTGCTCAAAAGACAGTGTTTGAGAGACAGGGTTGGTGGGATAAGAAAGATGCTGTATTTTGAAAACCTGGGGAGATGGTGGATGGGTCCCCCAAACTGTCTCCCAGTTGCTGGTTAGGAGGCAAAGGTTTTAAAGGGGAGTTTCAGGGGTGCACAGGCAGGGAGCTGCATGCAGAACAGCACAATCAGCTCCCTCAATCATCATGAAACTTGTCACACAGTGGTCAGATCAGCATCATCTTGATCCTTCAACTCCAGGATCAGTTTGTCCTTATTTCCTTGAAGCCAGTTCTGGGTACTGTGCTAGCCATAGATCCAGTACTGCACAAGATGGAGAAGCTTGTCAGAGTTGCAGTCTGGTCCTCATGCAGTCAGCTTTTCCCCTCTTGTGCCAATTACAGTAGTTGCAAAACAACTCAGGAATGTGCATTGGACACTGTCATCTATATCTTCAGGGAGGAACTAAAGATTCTGTGATTCCAGTGTCCTAATCATTAACTGTTTGAACCTGCTCTTCTGTGACTCACGAGAGGCCTGGGAGACTACAGCTTTTCTACAAGCAAGAGGCAGGGGACATGGAGGGGCTTTTGTGCCCACAGGGTTTCACCATTACCAGTTATGGTGGTAATAATGGTATATCAGATAAAAGTGAGGGCTTCTGCACTGTTAGATATGAAGGCATTAGATGTTACTCCAAGCTGGAGATGGCCTGAATGCCTGATCTTTCTCTCCTTGGCTTGCTTCCTTGCCTCTGGATGCGACCCTCCAGGAAGGGAAGTTTGAATGGACAGATGGCTCACCCTACGACTACAGCTACTGGGATGGGAGCCAGCCTGACGACGGTGTCCATGCAGACCCAGAGGAGGAGGACTGTGTGCAAATCTGGTACCGGCCCACCAGTGGTGGGTGCCCCTGAGACCAGGGCTCTTGCAGGGTGCTGGGAGGCACCAGGGATGGTCGAGGCACTGTGAGTTATTCAACACCTTGGAGAGTGGCCAGAGGTCCCTTGCGGGTGTTACGGACGTGGCCATTCTCTGTGGTAGATGCATTTTAAATAATACTTAATGGTGTGTTGTTGACATGCAAACTGTGATCTGGATGAAAAGACATTAGAGACAGAAGCATGAAAAGAAAGAAAGCAAGAAACTTGTATAGAGACCAAAGGATGGTGCTTTTCTGTCAGCCCACCAACGCACTAAATGTGGCTCGCGCTCGTGAACATTCGAACAAACGGAAGCCAGGAAGAGTGCGCAGGCGCAGTAGTGAGAAGAGGGTCTAGTCAGGCGGAAGTCCCGGCCGTGCTGCATTCTAACTCTGTGTCCTTGAGGCAATAGCTTATTCTCTCTGAGATTCGCTTTCCGTGTCTATAAAATGGATTTAATCATAGGTCCTACCCACAGCTCTCTTCTGAGCACTGAAAGAAATACAGCTGATAGGCCCAGTGGCAAGAGCATGGACTTTGGAGTTGAATGTCCTTGTCTGAATTCCAGCTCCACCGCTTATAAATTGGGTAGCCAACTTCTTGGTGCCTCAGAGTCTTCATCCATAAAATGGGGGCTAGTGACACTTAACTCACAGGGTTGATGGGAAGGAAAAAGAAGATAAGGGACATAAAGTGACTACAGGGGTTCGCATGTGCTATCAGCAGTCATCACCATCACCATGAACGTCGTCACTGCTCATACCAATCTTGAGAAATAAAAATTATTAATATTTCCACTTTACAGATGAAGAAACTGAGGCTCAGAGAAGTTAAGTGATTTGTTTGAGTTTTCATAGCAAACAACTTATGGAGCTGGATTTCTATATCTACTCCAGATCCAAACACTGAACTGCTCCTTTTTCTTCTTCTGATTAGGGGAGGGAGGCATGGAACAGCAAATTGCTATTCTGGGAGCCCTCTGGGAGCCTGGAAGTCAGAGCTGGGTCAAGCCTCTGAGTGAGGCTTGTCCTGCCTCTCCACAATACCAAGTCAACACTAGCCTTAGGAGAGTAAGGCTGGACAGCAGCCACATCAAGCATCAGCAAGAAAGAGATGCCAGTGTAGACACCAGGCTTATGGGAGAGGACTTTTACTTTGGTGGGATGGTGGGGCTACTTTTACTGTGGTAGGTGTACCTTCACACTGAGTCTCTGCTTTTTCCTGCCACAGCTCTGAGGTCATGGAACGATAACACCTGCAGCCGGAAGTTCCCTTTTGTCTGCAAGATCGCAGCTCTAACTTTTCATTGATCCATTCTCACCCTCACGGCGCAAGCCCAACTCCAGCATCGACTTGTAGCTGTACCTGATGTAAAGTCGACGCTCAATAAATGTCCAACACACAGTGGAGACAAATATCTCAGACAGAGATTTTCTACAAGCAAATCTTAAAATACAATGTAATCAGTTGGTCAGGAGTGACAGGAAACCCAACTCAGACTGGCGTGATACATGAAGGATGGTCGATTTATTGGTACAAGTAGGATTCTCCAGGCAAGAGTACTGGAGTGTTGTCGATGTATGGCAAACCCAATAGAGTATTGTAAAGTTAAATTTAAAAATAAATAAATAAATAAATAAATAAATAAATAAATAAATAAATAAAATAAAAAAAATAAAAAATAAAAACAGAAAAGAAATTCTCGGTCCCCTTTCCTTAAAAAAAAAAAAAAAGAGTACTGGAGTGGGGTGCCATTGCCTTCTCGAATAAAAGTGCAGGGGTTGTTCTAGATTCAGAGTTGAATCTCACTGCCCTGACTTGGGGCACTCGCCCATTCTTGAAGCAGTCTCTTTGGCACATGCTGGTTGGCTAGACTTTGCTTGGATGCACATGGCTGAGGCAAAGGGGTCAATATTGTCTAATCCACATGAGCCCATACAGGAAGGTGGTTCCCCAAAGAAAATGAAAATATCACCAGACTCATACATTGCTGCTAGGAATGTAAAATGGAGAAAACATTCTGGAAAACGGTTCAGCACTTCCTTAAAAAGTTAAATACAGAATCACCACATGGGCCCAGCAATTCCAGTTCTCAGCATGTACTCAACAAAATTGAAAACTGGTTTTCAAATATGAATGGCCATTGTATTACTCACAGTAATATATACACACTACTCACAGTAGCCCCCAAAGTGGAAATATCATTGAGGAGAGCACCCAGATGACCCCATCCCCACTGTCAAGGTCCCAACCAGCTGTAGCACAACAGTTGGTAGCTGTTGACTGTAGCATAACATGTTCCCTTGGTTGGGAGCTCAGGATCTTCCCAACCAAGGAATCAAACCCACGTCTCCTGTATTGCAGGTGGATTCTTTACTGTCTGAGCCACCGGGAAAGCCCAAGAATACTGGAGTGGGTACCCTTTCCCTTCTCCAGGGGAACATCCCAAGCCAGGAATCAACCCGGGGTCTCCTGCATTGCAGGCAAATTTTTTACCAGCTGAGCCACCAGGGAAGCCCCCACCTTTGAAGTTCTGACACTTTGAGCCTCAGGCTTCATCTGCCTCCTGCCACAAGAGATGAGAACTTCCTTGTCTGCAGCCAAAGGGGCTCTTGACTTTCATTCCTGACCAAGTGCCTGATGCTTGTCCTAGCTGTTTACTTTCTGTAGAAAATCAGCCTTTTAGCAATAGCCACTGGAGAAGGCAATGGCATCCCACTCCAGTACTCTTGCCTGGAAACTCCCATGGATGGAGGAGCCTGGTAGGCTGCAGTCCATGGGGTCGCTGAGTCAGACACGACTGAGCAACTTCACTTTCACTTTTCACTTTCATGCATTGGAGAAGGAAATGGCAACCCACTCCAGTGTTCTTGCCTGGAGAATCCCAGGGATGGCGGAGCCCAATAGGCTGCGTCTGTGGGGTCGCACAGAGTCGGACACGACTGAAGCGACTTAGCAGCAGCAGCAGCAGCAACAGCAGTAGCCACAATCTAGTGATGCTTATAAGCGCTCTCCTGTGTCCATCGCTACCTGATACTTTGCTTCTGCTAGTGTGTCCCTTCCCCACATACCCACCCAGTTCACTCCAGGGAAGTCTGAACAGTTGGACACTGCCTCACACCAGGGGCTGTCATTCCACCACCTCCACTGAGCCTGGGGGTAAGCCATGGGGCAAATAGTGGCCATCAGAGTGTGCCACTCAGATCTGAAACGGCCAGACCTTTAGCCCCATGTTCCACCCAGTCACTGCTGTGGTGGTGCTGGTGGCGGTTTAGTCACTAAGTCGTGTCCAACTCTTTGCGGCCCCATAGGCTGTAGCCTGCTAGGCTCCTCTGTCCATGAGATTTCCGAGGCAAGAATCGCTGATGTGGGCTCCCTGGAAAGGATGTGACTTCGATTAAGGCAGGTCTCTGCAGCTGAGGCTGACCCTGTGGGAGCTGACAGCTGGAGGCCCCTCCACCCACTTCCTTGAAGCAGCGGAGCTGGGTGATACGTCTCCGTGTGACCAGATTTGGGATACAAAAGACATGGGTTCACAATCAAAAAATGGGCAGAAGACCTAAATAGATATCTCTCCAAAGAAGTCATATAGATGGCCAATAGGCACGTGAAAAGATGCTCAATACTGCTAATTATCAGAGCAATGTAACCAAAATCACACCTCACGCTGGTCAGAATGGTCATTATTAAAAAGTCTACAAATAATAAGTGCTAGATAGAGGATGGAGACAAGGGAACCCTCCTACACTGTTGGTGGGAATGTAAATTGGTGTAGCCAGTATGGAAAACACTATGGAGGTTCCTCAAAAAAACTAAAAATAAGAGTTGCGTATGATTCAGCAATCCCACTCCTGAGCATATATCCAAACAAAACTGTAATGCAAAAAGATACATGCATCCTGATATTCATAGTGGCACTATTTACAATAGTCAACACAGAAATAATCTAAATGGCCATCGATAGATGAATGGATAAAGAAGATGTGTTATATATATATATATATATAATGGAATACTACTCAGGCATAAAATAGAATGAAATAATGTCATTTGCAGCAACATGGATGAACCTAGAGATTATTATAATAAATGAAGTAAATGAGAGAAAAACAAGTGTCATATGATATTCTTATATGTGGGATCTAAAATGTGATATAAATAAACTTATTTACAACACAGAAGTAGACTCATAGACATAGAAAACAAATTTTTGGCTACCAAAGAGGAAAGGTGGAGGGAAGGATAAATTAGGAGTGTGGGATTAGCAGATACAAGCTACTACACATTAAATAAGTAAACAAGGTCCTACCCTATAGCACAGGGAACTGTATTCAATATCCTGTAAGAAACTATTATGGAAAAGAATATGAAAAAGAATATATATTCTTATATATATATATATNGGCCAGAGTGAGTACAGAGTGAGTGCAAGCCGCTCAGTCATGTCCGACTCTTTGCAACCCCATGGTCTGTACAGTCCATGGGATTCTCCAGGCCAGAATACTGGAGTGGGTAGCCTTTCCCTTCTCCAGGGGATCGTCCCAACCCAGGGATCGAACCCAGGTCTCCTGCTCTGCAGGTAGATTC
Source organism: Neotragus pygmaeus (assembly GCA_006410875.1). Lineage (NCBI taxonomy): Eukaryota > Metazoa > Chordata > Mammalia > Artiodactyla > Bovidae > Neotragus > Neotragus pygmaeus. Next base: position 61,418 of record SJYV01034234.1, on the reverse strand, counting down.
ATACCAGCTGAGCCACCAGGGAAGCCCAGTAGGGCAGAGGGTCCTGGGTATTACGTGTAACTCTGCATGTCTAGAGAATGTGTAATGAAATGTGAACATCTTCCATCATTGATGGCAGAGCAGTATGGTGGATAAACAAGGTTGAAAACCATTGCCCTAAATAAAATAAGGATCAGGTAAATAAGCTATGATATGTGCTCAGTGGAATGCTATGCAGCCTTTACATACAGATATGAAATATGTTTTAGGCATGTTATTGAGTAGTAAAAGTTGCAAGAAAAAGCATAAAATATTATATCATTTATATACCCATATTATCCCCCACAGAATTATACTTCATATTTCTGCAGACACATATATCAGCAAATACATAATTAAAAGTCTGGAAAGGCACAAAACTGACAAAACTGGGGACTTCAGAGATAGGAGCGATAGTCCCAAGGGAGAGTTTTATCCGTAATGTTTTCTTTTTCACAATGATCACNCTTCATATTTCTGCAGACACATATATCAGCAAATACATAATTAAAAGTCTGGAAAGGCACAAAACTGACAAAACTGGGGACTTCAGAGATAGGAGCGATAGTCCCAAGGGAGAGTTTTATCCGTAATGTTTTCTTTTTCACAATGATCACATGTATGTGTATTATGAGGTTAAAATATGCAGCTACTTTTAATATGAAATAAATTTCAGCCCATTCTCTCTGAAACCTTTAGCACTAGATTGGACTTGGCAACAGTGATTGGGACAAACACGGGTATGTTCAATATACTTATTGCCAAGATGCTTTCAAGAAGGTAAAACCAATTTCCACCCCAATCAGTGGAAAGATGACAAAAATAATAATATTCATTGCTGTTACTGGTTTCAATCAATAGTTCTTTGACAACCACTGAGGGTGAGCATTTTTTCACCGTGCTCTTGGGCATCTTAAATAAGGGAAAGGGTGTCTTTTTTCCACCTCCTCCTCCCTGGGAAATGCCCAGCTCCCACAGCCCCGGGACTGTTTAATTAACACCTGCCCCCACAAAACCAAACAAGAACCAGGCACTCAGTGAACTTTCCCTCTGCAGGAACCTATACTTCTCCCCACACCCACTGGAGTAGTCATTGCTAGTCCTCTTACTATAGAAAGACTCCAACAGTAACATTGTCCTGTCAGAGCCAAGTCTTCTAGGGAGCACTGGTCCATATTAATGATACCATATATCCGCAGGGGCGAGTCCCCAGCTGCACTGAGATCATGGATGCAGGAGAGAGATGGTGAGAAACCCTGCAGGAGGCCTCGGAGGCTCCGGGTGCGCTGTTCTCCTCCACGTGGGCCCTGGCAACTTGACGTTTGCTGGTACCCAAGCCCCGCTGTGCATCAACACCACCGGTGTCATTAACTCATTATCTTTCATCCATGCAGGCCCGCCCACTGCCGGCCCCAGCCATGGGCCTCGTGAAGGAGGATGTTGCAAAAAGAGCCTCATAATGATAGAGTGGGGAAAACTGTAGGCATGAGAATTTCTCTTAGAAACAGACCTGTCTTTATGTAGGACAACATCTTGATAAATCACTTGGGATGGAAGCCAAGGCAACAAAAGAGATGCTCAAACTCCTCCACATTCCGAGTGAATTGGAAATGTATGGCGAGCACTTGTCAAATCTATTTAACTCATTAATGAAGGGATCAGCAGGATGGCAAAATGGGTTCCAAGAGGATAAAAGAAACTAACACACACACACACACACACACCATATATACACCGACATCCACACACACATTTAGTGCAAAAAGAGAATGCTGAATCAGGGTCCAAGTTAAATATAAAAGTAGTTAATGACCTACAGGGCAATAAAATCTTTAGGCCAAGAATCAACAAACTATAACCTGCTGATCAAATCACACCAACCACCTGTTTTGGTATGCCCACAAGCTAAGAACTTTTTTTTTTACATTTTCCAACAGTTAGAAAAATAAAGAAAAATATTGCATAACATGTGAAAATGACATGAAATTTAAATTTCAATGTCTGTAAATATAGGTTTACTGGGACTCAGGCAAGCTTGTTCATGGCAGAGTTCAGTAGCTGGGGCGGAGACTATATAGCCCACAAAGCCTAGACTGTTTATCCTCTGAGCCTTTACAAAAAAAGCTTACTGACAGGATAATAACATGTCAATCCTTGGGGATTATGTTCTCTGCGGGACAAAAGCCATTTGCACCTTCACAGGACAAAAATTATTTGCACCTTAATCAATTTTCTACACGTTAACATCTAACTTTATCAAATCTGAACCTAATCAATAGCAAAGTCAAACAAAGCGACATTCCCTGGAGAGTCATGTGCAAGCATCATGCTCAGTCACGTTGCTCAGTCAGGTCCAACTCTCTGCAACCCCGTGGCCTGGAGCCCGCCAGGCTCCTCTGTCCATGGATTCTCCAGGCAAGACTATTGGAGTGGGTTGCCATTTCTTATTTCAGTGGATCTTCCAAACCTAGGGATCGAACCTGGTTCTCCTGCGTCTTTACCACTGAGCCACCTGGGAAGGCCTAAAACATGTGCCCAAATGTGGGGCTCAAGCCCGTGACCCTGAGATGAAGAGTCTCATTCTCTACCAACTGAGTTATCTGTGTTGAGTCACCTGGGAAACCTCCTGGAGAGTCAGATAACCTTTAATCAGACTGTTTTAATTTGATTCTGAAATGCTATATAGTCATCTTTATACTTTATATCAAGCTTTTGGGTATTTGTTCTTAATACTTAAAAAAACAAAGATCACTAAGTTATACAAACTCAGTGATCCAAAATGATCAACAATGCTTCCTTCTAGAGAGTTGTCAGGACTGAAGATCTGACAGATACTCATGAAACGAGGTGACTTCTCACTCTGAGCAGACAGAGGACAATCGAAACTACTGGAAATAGGACAGGCTGGGGGAAAGGCTGGCATGCTGAGCTACTTTGAAGGTTGATATATGTCAGCCTAGAAGAACAGGGAGTAGGGGAGGGTTGCAGGGGAGGGGACAGAGAGGGGCAAAGCCCCAAATGATAGCAAGATGGCTTTGGAGTATGTTGGGGGTTGGTACCCAAGCTCAGTCGTTCAGTCATATTCGACCCTTTGCGACCCTATGGACTATAGCCCACCACGTTCCTCTGTTCATGGGATTCTCCAGGCAAGAATACTCGAGTAGGTTGCCATTTGCTTCTACAGGGCATCTTTCCAATCCAAGGATCAAACCCATGTCTCCTGCAGCTCCTGCATTGGCAGGCAGGTTCTTTACCTCTGAGCTACCTGGAAAGCCCAGGGATTGGGTAGCATTTCATTACTGTTGGTTAGGTATATTGATTATTATAGAGACCGTCCTAGACTTAGTAGCTTCTCTCCGGTAGCTCAGAGACAGTTCACACTCCCCACTACTTATTCCCAGCCACAGACTGCACGCATTTAGTGGCCCACCCTCCACACCAGCGCTGCCAGCCCCACTGGAGTGTGCCAGAAATCAATCCAGGTGGGTTTCTGTTTTAAAGATGTATGTGTATTTGAGATATGATTGATACACTGTCTTAATTCAGGCTACTGTGACAGAACACCATAGACTGGGTGGCTTATAAACAAAAGAAATTCATTTCCCAATGTTCTGGAGGCTGTACAAATCAAGGCACTGGCAGATTCAGTGTCGCAAGGGCCCACATCCTAACTGGACGACTGACTTTTCTTGATGTGTCTTCAAGTGGTAGAGAAGGCAAGGAAGCTCTCTGTGGTCTCTTTTATAAGGATGCTAATCCCATTCATGAGGGCTTCATTCTCATAACCCAATCACTTGCTGAAGACTCTACCTCCAAATACCATTACATTGAGATATTGGTGGATTAGGTTTCAACATATGAATCTGAGGAGGGCATGTAAACATTTGGGCTTCGCTGGTGGCTCTGGGATAATGAATCTGCCTGCCAATGCAGAAGACGTGCGTTCAGTCCTTGGGTGGGGAAGATTCCCTGGAAAAGGAATTAGCAACCCATTCCAGTATTCTTGCCCGGAAAATCAAATGGACAGAGGAGCCTGGTGGGCTGCACTCCATGGGGTCATGAAAGAGTTGGACACAACTTAGCCACTAAACAACAGCAACATTCGGTAGATAGAACACATCAGACCATTCGTTTAAAGTGTATAATTCAATGGCTTTTAGAGCATTCACAGATTTGTGCAACTATCACCATAATCACTTTTAGAATACTCTGCCCTCAAAATGAAACCCCTTAGCCATCACTCTCCAAGCGCCCCAGCTCTAAGCCAGGTGGTTTATTTTTTTTTAATTGTACATGAGTCAGAAGCTTAAACATGTCAAAATATCACGGAGACACTGCCCACGCATGGATCTCACAATTTGCTTCCAACATTGAAATTTTATCCCACTGGAATGTTCATGCAAACCCCGGATATTTCTCCTGCTTCCAGCTTCCACTCCCCCAACCACCCCCTGTCTTGCTCCTAGCTACCTTTTTGAGATGAGTGGCAGGAGGATGAAGTCACCGTATGGTGCCATCACTCTCCCCATGTTTCTCACTTTTTTCCCCCCTGTATCCTATTAATATAGAAACATCTAAGGGGCATGAAGGTTTGGGGGATTTATGACATAGACATAGACCTGCTGACATAAATATGTCAGAATTTGGCACTTGAGAAACATCAACACCTGTTCACAGAGGGATGGGTAAGAGGTGCTATCATCTACCACCTACTCAAGACCCCAGACCAGCACCAAGGAGGTACGATTTCTGAGCATCCAGAATTCGTGTTTTCTTAGGTCACGTTCCTAAAAGCAGGGCCGAAAACAAGGATGTTTGTGAGAGTGATTTATGGACAGAGTGGTTGCAGGAAGACTTGTATGGGAGGAAGAGAAGCAGGATAGGGTTGGGGAGAAATTAACCAAGAGGTTGAAGCCTGGCCCCAGCCTGACCCCATGGATAGCTCCAGACAGAAGCTTCTTTGAGGTAAGGAACTGGGCCTCCATAAACCCACACACCAGCCAGCCATTGGCTATAGCCCCTTAGTGAGGGAAAGCCTAACTCCCAGGCACCTCCAGAGAGCTAAGGCAGCTCCAGTTACCCATGGCAATTTTTGGAGAAGGTTTTCCACATGAGCCATTAGCAGCAAAAATCTAATAGCAAAAGTCATTAACAGCTAAAGTCGCTTGGACTGCAAGGAGATCAAACCAGTCAATCCTAAAGGAAATCAACCATGAATAGTCACTGGAAGGACTAACACTGAAGCTGAAGCCCTAATACTTTGGCCACCTGATGCGAAGAGCCAACTTATAGGAAATGACCCTGATGCTGGGGAAAACTGAAGACAGGAGAAGGGGACGACAGAGGATGAGATGGTTGGATGGCATCACCAACTGGATGGACGTGAGTTTGAGCAAACTCCAGGAGATAGTGAAGGACAGGGAAGCTTGGAGTGCCGCAGTCCATGGGGTTGCAGAGTCAGACACGACTGAGCAACTGAACTACATTAGCAGCAACACCTGCAGAGGCTGAATAATGGGTCTACTGAACAGGTGGAAAAGCTCCTAGGGGATGCGGTGGGGCCCGAGGAGCACCTATGCCCTGCATCTTCTCCACCAGTTTTCTAGTTATCCCATACACACACAGCTCCTAAGGGAGCTGAATATAGAACGAACAAGAGCAGAACGGAAGTCAAAGTACCCCTTGATTATGAGCTGGACCAATAACCCCTGGAAGAGCTCTAATGGGACTGGGCTGGGAGCCTTCCTTCTCTCCTGAGGTCCAAAGCCAACCTTCCTAGGCATTCCTGTTACAACTGCTGCATAACAAAACACTCTGAAACTTAATATTTAAAAAACAATGGTCATTTATTTTCTAAGTGGGTATAGAGTCCTTTGGACTGCAAGGAGATCCAACCAGTCCATTCTGAAGGAGATCAACCCTGGGATTTCTTTNGTTGGTGATGGATAGTGAGGCCAGAGGTGCTGCAATTCATGGGGTCGCAAAGTGTAGGACATGACTGAATGACTGAACTGAACTGAACTGAACTGAAGGGACTGGATGCCATGATCTTCGTTTTTTGAATGTTGAGCTTTAAGCCAACTTTTTCACTCTCCTCTTTCACTTTCATCAAGAGGCTCTTTAGTTCCTCTTCAACTAAAACTTCTCCCCAAAAAAGAAGTCTTTGAAAAAAAAAAAAAAAGAACAATAGAGAATAGTTAACCAGAGAATCGATAAATACTCCTGAGCTTGACTGAGATGTGGAATTCATTTTATTAGTGTTTAAAGTTGTAGAATAAAATTAATTTTGTTAAAAAAAAGTATCACGTGAAATGAAGTCACTCAGTCGTGTCCGACTCTCTGGGACCCCATGGACGGTAACCTACCAGGCTCCGTGGTCCATGGGATTTTCCAGGCAAGAATACTGGAGTGGGCTGCCATTTCCTTCTCCAGGGGATCTTCCCAACCCAGGGATCGAACCTGGGTATCCTGCATTGCAGACAGACACTTTACCATTTGAAGAACATTATGCTAAGTGAAATCATGACATAGAAGGACAAGTATTATATGATTCTCCTTCTATGAGGTACCTAGAACAGGCAAATTCATAGGGGCAGAAAGTGGATTAGAGAGCATCACAGACTTGGGGGTGGGGTGGGGATGGGGAGTTTGTGTTTAATGAGTGCAGGATTTCTGTTTGGGATGACGACAAAGATCTGGAAATGGATAGTGGTGATGGTGGGACAACACTGCTAATTGCTAACCACTGAACTGCACCCTTAAACACCATTAACAGTACATAGTATGTTATATATATTTTGCCACAATTTTAGAAGTACATGATTAGTACCTGCTTGTTCTTGGGAAAGCACCTTTCCCTCCCATGGTGTCTGACTTGAACTGGAGCCCGAATCCAGAGGATTTGCACAAAGAAAAAAGAACTAGTTGCTAGGCATCCAGGCTGGGTTTCCCAACCCTACCTCCTACATGCAGATGCTAATGATCCAGCTGGGCAGATGGAGGGCCATTTTTACCCTGGTCCCAACAGACCTTCTCACCAAATAAAAATATCCCTGCCCAGAGAACCTCCTATCAACTGAGCAGGTTAATTCCAGCCGCAAAGAAAGGGATATCCCTGCTGGTTGTGAACTGAGAGTCCCTTGGCTGCAAGGGGATCCAACCAGGCCATTCTAAAGGAGATCAGTCCTGGGTGTTCATTGGAAAGACTGATGCTAAAGCTGAAACTCATGACAATTGATTCCAGGGAGCCGAGGAGGCATCACCCCCTGAGCCCCATGTGCATGCTCAGTCATGCCCGACTCTTTGCGACCCCACAGACTGTAGCCTGCCAGGCTCCTCTGTCCCTGGGATTCTCCAGGTAAGAATACTGAGGTGGGCTGCCATTTCCTTCTCCAGGGGATCTTCCTGACCCACATCTCCTGCAATGTCAAGCAGATTATATACTGTTGAGCCACCTGGAAAGGAGAAAGGTTATAACCCACTAAATTACTTCTCACTCCCACCCACTAGTGAGTGGCAAACTGCAGTTTGACAAGTCATTTTACTAAGCTATGGTACATCTTCAGCTTTTAAAAACTTACTGAGGGACTTCCCTGATAGTCCAGTGGTTAAGACTCTGTGCTTCCAATGCAGGGGTCATGGGTTCAATCCCTGATCAGGGAACTAAGACCTCACAGGGCATAAAATAAAAATTAAAAAAAAAAAAAAAAAAAGGTGCTAAACTTACCTGGAGATCTTAAGAGAAAAGAGACAGGCTCCAAGCTTGAGAGAGTTTACATTCTAGGACAGAAGGGACATGTAGGAAATGACTCATATTATTTCAGCATCTGTAATGAGCTAAGTTCTTTGCCAGGCACGTATACACCTGATGTCACTGATTTTCAGAACAAGTCTGTCAATGAGGCCAGTGCCTCTCAGACTCAAAGGTGCCTCTGAATTACTGGGGGATCTTATTACAATGCACATCCAACTGCAGGAGGTCAGGAGAGGGCCTGAGACTCTGCATTTCTAACAAGAACCCCAGGGATGCCTATGCTTCTGGTCCTGGGACCATACTTTGAGCAGCAAGAAGTCCTTTGTTTTTAAACTATTGATTGAGTTCTCCTGACATGCCTGGCACCACGCTCCGTACTTGGCATGTGGTAAAGAAGCCACTCCTTGAATGCAGAGCTCTCTGGTTCCAAACCTCACGCTCAAAGCTGAGGAGGGATGGGGTGGGGGATGGATCATGCTCAAAATGCAGGAATGGAAACAACAGCAGGTGGGGCTGGGAGGGAAGGCAGGGGCCAGGGTGAAGGACTCCTGGGGAAAGCTACGGCAGCCTGGCAGTCATGGAGGGTGTGGTTGGTGCAGGCTGGCTGGTGGTCAGGGTAGGTTTCTGTTGGTCCCTCTGGATTCCTTGTAGCTAAGAAGCCTCTGACTCACACGGCAGGCTGCCTCCAACACACATCCTGCGAGGCAGCACATCCTCAGTAACGGCGGACTGTTTGCTCTACCGCAAATGAGTCCTTAGGGGCAGACTTGCCAAACATCACGGCAGGTCCAGTCCACAAAGGGCTCTGTAGCCTGTCAGTCTAGATGCCAGCCCCTCAGTGGGACACTCTGCTTCACAATCCAAGCCACCGTGATCTGAGATGTTCAAATATTTATTCCACTCACACTTAGCCATTTGTTTTGTATGATCTCTGGAGCTGGAGGGTTTCCAACCCCAGGGAAAAACTTACTTAGACCCGTGCTGACCACAAAGAGATTCAGTGCCCTTCAACAGACACAAATGAATGCCAGCTTTGTCTCATGCCCTGTGGTTGGCAGGAGCACAGGGATTTGAAACCTGAAAAGGATGTCCTAAGGTGGTCCTCCAAGCTGCAAGGACCCTCACTGCTCAAAAGTGTGTCTTAGAGAAAAACGTATGGCTAGTAACCACAGGAAATGATGCCCAGATTCCATGAAGGAAGCAAACTATCAGCAAAATGCAGTGTTTCATCTTTCACACAAGCCAAAAGGTAAACAATGGGAAAGATTTGGTGCTGGCGATGTGTGAAATGGACCTCCGCAGATACTATTGGGCGGGTTCATCCGTAAAGTTTTTGTGGAGCAATTTGTCAGTTTCAATCAAGAGCTGTGATGTGTTGGATGGCCTTGACTCAGCCATTTGCTTCCAAGAGCCCAGCACGAAGGAAAGAGGCAATCAGAGGAACTGACATAAAAAGTGAGAGGTCTGGGTTCTGAGTACACATATCCCGGGACTTGGGTTATACGTTGTGAAGGAACTGGTAGCCTCTCTAGTTGTGGCACATCAGCTCCAGAGCTCACGGGCTCAATAGTTTTGAGATTAGTGGCCCCACGGCATATGGCATATTTCTGAACCAGAGATCAAACTACGCTGTAAGGTAGCTTGGAGTTCTACAGCAGGGCATGGGATGGAACGAGAGAAATGTTCACTGTTTTTTCAACCTGCTCTGGTGCCTGGCAGACTGCTGTGGCTCTAAAAACATGGGATTCATTACAGCCAGCCTGCACTCTCGAGGAGCTTACAACCCAGCTAACAGGCAAACAATAGACCGAGTGCTGCAGGGGAGAGACCGTCCCAGGAGCTGGTGCCTATTGAGGCCCCTGAATGCCAGGTGCTTGACTTGCATTATCTCAGCAGCCTTCCAAGTATTCGGTGGGCTGTTATCACCCCCATTTTACAGATATAAAAACTGAGTCCTGGACAACCTACATAGTTAGCCCAAAGTCTCATGACTAGTAAATTGGCAGAGTGAAGATGTTCGCTCAAGGCTGGCTGATTCCAAAACCAGAGCCTCCCACATCGTAACATCACTGTCTTCCTGTGCTACTTCATTAAGGCGCCCAAATTCTTTTTTTTGTTTGTTTTGTTTTGGATGGGCTGGGTCTTCACTGCTGTGTAAAAGCTTCCTCTAGTTGCAGCAAGCAGGGGCTACTCTTCCTTGCGATGCTTGGGCTTCTCATTGGGGGGCTTCTCTTGTCACAAAGCTCGGGTTCCAGAGCGTGGGCTCAGTAGTCGTGGCACACAGGCTTGGTTGCCCCACGGAGTGGGGATGGAATCCTGCATTGGCAGGCAGATTCTGTACCACTGGACCACCAGGGAAGCCTCGATGCCCAAATTCTGATAAGTCCCTGAGAGCGGCTGTAAGGAGCCACTGCCCAGGGACAAAGCTGCCTCAATTTTATATGTTTAATAGGCACCTCTAATTGGCTTCCTGACTTCATCTGTACATCCCTCAAAATGCAAAGCCACCTGAAGAGAGAGCAAGCTTGTGTGTAGAGGAGACACCGACAGAACAGTTTAAGTGTCAGTCCTCTGTTTTTTATATTTATGCATTTATTTGGCTGTGTCGAGTCTTAGTTGCAGCATGAGGTTGCTGCATCATGCGAGATCTTCTAGTGTGACACGTGGGCTCTCTAGGCACTTGGGCTCTAGAGCTTGTGGGCTCAGTAGTTTTGAGATTAGTTGCCCTGGGGCATGTGGCATCTTCCCGAACCAGGGATCAAACCCTCATCCCTTGCATTGTGAGGTGGTTTCTTAACCACTGGGCCACCAGGGAAGTCCCCAGTCATCTCTTTAGATGATGAGAAGATGACATTAGACTCTGGAGCTAGACTGGCCAGGTCTGAATCTCAGCTCTCTCATTTGCTAGCTGGGTGATCTTGGGCCAGTTACTTAATGTTTCCAGGCCTCAGTTCAGCTCAGTTCAGTTCAGTGGCTCAGTCGTGTCCGACTCTTTGCGACCCCATGAATCGCAGCACGCCAGGCCTCCCTGCTCGTCACCAACTCCCGGAGTTCACCCAGACTCATGTGCATCGAGTCAGTGATGCCATCCAGCCATCTCATCCTCTGTCGTCCCCTTCTCCTCCTGCCCCCAATCCCTCCTAGCATCAGAGTCTTTTCCAATGAGTCAACTCTTCCCATCAGGTGGCCAAAGTATTGGAGTTTCAGCTTTAGCATCATTCCTTCCAAAGAAATCCCAGGGCTGATCTCCTTTAGAATGGACTGGTTGGATCTCCTTGCAGTCCAAGGGACTCTCAAGAGTCTTCTCCACAGTTCAAAAGCATCAATTCTTCGGCGCTCAGCCTTCTTCACAGTCCAACTCTCACATCCATACATNGGCTGATCTCCTTTAGAATGGACTGGTTGGATCTCCTTGCAGTCCAAGGGACTCTCAAGAGTCTTCTCCACAGTTCAAAAGCATCAATTCTTCGGCGCTCAGCCTTCTTCACAGTCCAACTCTCACATCCATACATGACCACAGGAAAAACCATAGCCTTGACTAAACAGACCTTAGTCGGCAAAGTAATGTCTCTGCTTTTGAATTTACTATCTAGGTTGGTCATAACAAATAGGATGTTTTGATAAATTCAATGAGTTAATATTTGTGAACAGTATCTGGCATGTGGTGAGTGCTATTTGTTAAAGTCTCAGTAGCCAGTTGGGAAATCCATCTTTATTTTCTTACATTTACATAGGAAATATATCTACTTAGAAAAAAAAACTGTATTTATTTAGATAAAATGCCATGATGTTTCGGAATGAGACCACACTATGCCCTTCCCCTAGAAAGTGAAAAAGTGAAAGTGTCGGGTGCTCAGCTGTGTCTGTCTCTTTGCGACCCCATGGACTGTAGCCTGCCAGGCTCCTCTGTCCATGGAATTCTCCAGGCAAGAATACTGAAGTGGATAGCCATTCCTTTTCCCAGGAGGTCTTCCCAACCCAGGGACTGAACCCAGGTCTCCTGCATTGCAGGCAGATTCTTTACCATCTGAGCCAGCAGAGACAGGCTCAAATAACAAAACCTGTCTCTCTAAGGTACCTTCCAAGGTGAAGGATCTTACCCATGGAGGAGGCTCTGTTTTGTTAGCATCATCATATGTGTTCGGATGTGCAATTGGATGGAGAAAATGAAATGCTCTCCATACTAAAGGGATGGCGAGTTTGAACAGAAATCCAAGAGGAGCAGACAAGGCCAGGGGCAGGGTGTGGAAAGTGGAGGGAAAGTGTGTGTTTGGAAGTTTCCCCGATGAAGACCTCAGGATGCAGCACCCACTGTGGACATCTAGGGGGATGCAACGTGGTTGGTTTACATGACCGCTCTTCCCTGTGACCCCACAGCTCCTCGGTGAAGTCCATCATCTCCATATTCTTGGTGTGATCAGATCTCTGTGGAACCCTGGTGTACGGCTCAGGTTCTGACTCAGAGCCTGGGTGGAGGATGCCCAGTGGAGCTGGGGGAAGCAAACACCTGGGTCCTCACCAGGTAAGGTGCTTACTCCGTGTCATGCCCCTGTGAAAAGGCTGAAGAGGCAGGGAGATGACGTGGCTTCTGCACTAAGGGAGCAGCCCATCCTGCAGATACACCTGCAGGTGTTCATGGTATGTCCCATCTTCCCCGTCACCGTGGTTCATTCAAGGGAAGGCTAATCAGTTGGTTCTCCAAGATTTTACCAGGAGAGAGAAGCTCTGTCTTGCCTCTGGAATACCAAGCTGAGGTGGTGGCAGCCTGGCATGGTCTGTGGCCCCTGCCTCATTGAACGGGAGCTAGCCCTCTCCTCTCACGTCCATTCCTTTGGGCCCTGGCATCACCTAAGCCAATCAGGAGGGGCCGTCTCTGGATATTTCAACTTAGGACAGGAAGGATCAAGGCTCAGTACACCACGGAGCAGGGGGGATGAGATGTCCGTGGAGGGAGGTAACAGGAGTGGCGCTGAGGAGCTCATCCACGTGAGGAAGATCTGGGAAGATGAAGCCAACAAGAGAGGTGGTGAGGAGGAGGAAAGGAGGGATGGAGGGAAAGAGAAAGGCCTGGGGGCATTCGAGTTCCTGAAATCCAATGTCCAAGACCCAGAGAGACCCTTGCCTTTCCCCACACAGATGTGACAATCTAGACCAGTCTTTACAGCCTGGGTCAGACCTAACGGCTCTACTCTATTGTATAAAAACTCTCAGTAGTGCCCCATGAGTCCTCCGACCAAAAACATGCATGCCTCAGCCTGATATTCCAAGATCTCTATAATCTGGCCTTAACCCACCCCACTAACCTTACCTCCTCTTCTTGCTTGTCCAATTGGCCAGCTGGATGTTCCTTAAAAATGTCTCCTGGACTTCCTTGCTAGTACACTGGATAAGAATCCACCTGCCAGTGCAGAGGACATGGGTTCGATCCCTGGTCCAGGAAGATCACACATGCCTTGGAGCAACCAAGCCCGTGTATCACAACTACTGAAGCCCGCACGCCCCAGAGCCCATGCTCCGCCACAGAAGAAGCCACTGCGGTGAGAAACCCCGGCAGCGAAACGAGCGAGTATCCCCGACTTGCCGCAACTAGAGAAAGCCCAAGCACAGCTATGAAGCCTCAGCCAGCAAAAATGACTCCTACCCTCCAGCTCTTGTGCTTTTATTCCTAGCCTTGCTTATCTGGAATAGTCTCTCTTCCCATCACTTCAGCCAGTGGACACCGGCGGTGCCAGCCCTGGGACCATTTGGTACAGCACCTCGACTTCCTCTTGGGAAGTCCTTTCCCCCGTTTGTGGTGCCGCCTCTCAGTCACGTGATACAGATAAGCCAATCCGATGCTCTCTCCTGAGGCAGGTTCTTCAGAAAAGGAACTGTACCACCACCAACAGCAAGATGGTTTGAACTGACAAGTCTCTTGGTTGTTCCACCTAAGGATCTACATGCATCCCCTCCCTTTTTAAAAATAATTCTTTAGACATCCTTCTATCTTTCTAACAAATTGCTTTTTTCTAATGTTAGCTGGAATCCTACAGAGAACCCTAACTGACATGGTATTTGTCAAAATTCTACCCCGTCTCCAAAAGCCAGTTCAAACAGCCCCTAGAACAGATCCTTCCCTTCAGAACTGGACGCAGCGATTATTTTCCCTCTCTTCTTTTTCTCTTTCTCTCATTCCCCCTTTCCATTACCCTCTTCTCCAGTCACTCACTGACTCCCATCTCGGAAGGTGCTGCAGGGAGTTCTGATTGCCTACCCAACATCATTTCACCGCCCTGTTCCTTCTAAAGAAAAAACTGATTATGTTGGGAGAGGTGACACGCCCGGCTACATTTCCTGGACTCCCTTTTAGAGAGAATGCCAGCCAATGAGAAGTTGTTCGATAGCATTTCTGGTGACTCAGATGAAGGTCATGCTTTTGCTCTTGTCTCTTTCTTCCTTTTTGCTAATTGGCACATGGAGTGGAGAGGATCCCTGTGACCGTGAGACAACCTTGAGACTGAAAGGCCCATGCTAAGGATGGTGGGGCAGAAAGCCAAAGGAACCTGAATCTCTGCTGACATTGCCAAGGTGTCATACCGACCCTGGACACCTGCCTCCGGAATTTTTTCATGTGAGAGACAATGCTTTATCCTTTTTAAAATTAATTAATTTGGCTGTGTCGAGGCTAGTTGCAACACTCAGGATCTTTCGTTGCAGCCCACAGGCTTCTCCCTGGTTGTGGTGCACGGGCTTTAGAGCACGTGGGCCCTCTAGTTGAGGCGCAAGGGCTCAGTAGTTGCAGCACCTCAGCTCAGTTGCCTCACAGCATGTGGGATCCCCAGCCAGGGATCGAACCCATGTCCCCTGCATTGAAAGGCGAATTCTCAGCCACTGGACTTCCAGGGAAGTCCCCAGGGCTTTATCTTTGTGGTGGTGGTGGTTTAGTTGCTAAGTTGTGTCCAACTCTTGGGACTCCGTGGACTGTAGCCTGCCAGGCTTCTCTGTCCATGAGATTTCCCAGGCAAGAATACTGGAGTGGGTTGCCATTTCCTTTTCCATGGGATCTTCCTGACCCAGGGATCCAACCCGGTTCTCCTACATTGCAGACAGGTTCTTCACCAGCTGAGCCATCAGGAAAGCACTGTCTTTGTAAGCCACCACGAATTGGATTTGCTGTTTTGTGCAGCTGACCCTCACCCTGATACAGAAGGTCAGTCAAGGCTACATGCAGGAGACTAATCAGCCTAGAACCAGTATAGAACCAGTATCTGCACCATCGTTACCCAGAGTCACATTGAAAAGACAGAGAAGGAAATACTAGTGTGGAACTCAGGGACCTACTCCCAGTTCTCTCTTTTATATAAGAAAGTGTTTATGATCTTGCTGTCTCCATTCTGATCATCCCTAGGTTTTTCACTATCCTTTCGTTCCTCATCAAGGCGTGATCACCATCAGCACCCTTCATCTTTTACAATTTCCTACAACCCTCACATCTTCTGCCAGCAGAAAAGTTCATCTGACCTCCACCATCATCCAAACAAAACCAGCCTGTACATTATCAGTATTTTTGAGTATATATTATGTGCCATGCATCATGCTGAGCATTTGCTATTTATCATCTTATTTTGATATACCCAGCCCCTAGCCAGTCTTTCCTCATGAGAAAGCTGAGGTCCATCGTCTCACAGGTAGAACTTGAATTCAGGTCCACTTCTGTCTGTGAGGAGGAAATAAATGAAAACTATTGACTAGTATATGGCAGAGATGACTAACTTCCCCCCAGCTTCTGCTGTCTCTTTTTTTCCTACAGCTGTGCCTCTCCAGCAGGGACCATTTTGTCTCCAAGGGGACACTAGGCAATTACTGAGTTTTGGGGCCATGATGACTTGGAGGAGGGGTACTCCTGGCTTCTAGTGGGTAAAGTTCAGACACGTTGCTGACCATCCTATAATGCACAGGACAGCCCCCACAACACAGAATTATTTGCCTCAAAATGTCAGTTGTGCTGAGATTGAGACACCCAACTCTATAGGAACAGAGCCTGGATTTTTAGCTGGGCACAGGGCTGCTAGGATAATGACCACATGGGACTAAGTTCTGGCCAATAAGATGTGAACAACTTCTGTCCCAGGCCCTTAAAAAGGGGGCAATGCGCCCTCCCCTTCCTCTTCTCCTGCCTCCTGATGTCTGGACTTTGGACATGGCCATCCTGGAACTTACAGGTGGGGACGGCGCCCCTGGGGTGGCAGACCAAGATGGGAGAACTCTGCACCCCTGGTGACTCCGGAGAATGAGCCCACACACCGGCTGGGACTTTTGCCTGCGAGAGAAAGACAAACTGTCATCGGGTTAGAGCCACAGTTATTCCGAGTCTTGGTTACAGCTGTCAGACCTTTGTGCAACCAGCTCAGTGTGATATGCCCCTCCCCTTCCTGCGATCAGAGAACTACTGGACCTGGAAAACACCCTCTGGAGAGGCCAAGCATCTGCTCTGTTTTGGTAGCAGACCCTGAAGGACAGAAAAGCACTTTTAAATGCAACGTCATCACAGCCTCATGGCATTTACTCTGTCGATCCACACCCGCAGACCCTCTCCATCCAAGGACGTTCATTCATCAAATTCCCAGGCTTTGACTCAGCTGCACTAGTCTTTGCTTCCAGGGCCTCAAGTGGTCTCTTCATGCCCCAAAACAATCTTCCGAATACAGAACAGGTGCGTATTTCTGAAATTTAGCAGTCGTCCCGGGGAGAAGGGGAGGAGACGGTAGGTGCTGAGGCTCTGCCCACGGGCTAGCTGAGCACATAGCCGCTCCTCTGTTCTCCCATCGGGCGGTGGCAGGAGCCGTGACTGATCACCCAGATGCCGTTATGATCTCCACTGAGTCGTGTCATCCACTGTTTCTTGCAGCCCAGAGGACAGGTGGCATGTATTTCGGACACAGTTGAGCACTCTCAGACACGCTGGAAGAAACGCTGGCCTGAATATTAAGACATCTGATTTCTTAGTCCTGAACCAGCTTTTAAGCTGTGTGATTCTCTTTTGTTTGTCACTGACAACGTGAAAATTAGCTTCAGCAAAAGAGCAGGGGATTTTTTTTAGCTCATGTAACTGACAGAGTCCAAAAACAAGACATGGCTGGATCCAGGGACCGTACTCACCATGCTTCCAGCTCCTCCAACTTGATGCTTTAACATCTGCCCTGCACTCCTGTGCTGGACACACTTTGTTCCAGAGGACTCGATATTCTGCCCACGTCCTAAGTCTCCTTGTCTTGAGATCCTGCCTTCCTTCATCACCCGCCCTCCTGAGGAAGAGTCGTCCTCCTTGGACACACTTTTCAAATGCAAACCAACCAATCCAGAATCTACACATCTAACCACCTCCATTATTGAGCTTTCACACCCTGGGCCACTCTGCTGCTGCTGCTAAGTCGCTTCAGTTGTGTCCGACTCTGTGCGACCCCATAGACGGCAGCCCACCAGGCTTCGCCGTCCCTGGGATTCTCCAGGCAAGAACACTGGAGTGGATTGCCACCTGCCCTAATGACTCCAGAGCCAGGTGCCAAGAAACTGAGGACACCCCCACGCTCCAGAGCTCACTGAAATTATTCACACTAGCCAATCAAAAGTCTGTTTACCCAGCCTCTCCCTGCCTTCCTGCAGAAACCACAATACAGGCCCTCACCCACAGCCCCCTGCTCCTTCTGCCTAATGACTGACCCTGGTGCTTCCCCTGTGTCCCCCCATCGTGTGACATGTACTTCCTCTCTTGGGATGTGTGAGCATAATAAACTGTCTTTTTTTTTTGGCTGCACTAGGTCCTCATTGCAGCATTCTTTCTCCAGTTGCACAGCATGGGCTCTTGAGCGTGCGGGCTCAGTAGTTGTGGCACAAACTATCTTCTTAATGGCAGCATCTCCTGGTCTGTGGGGCTTTCCATACCTAAATAATAATAAAGCCCGTTAAAGCATAGACGCAGACAATGTCATTGGGTAGCGGGCTCTCTCTCTAAGCCCTGCTTTCCATGGTGCTGGTTTCATTCCTAGACAAGGCTTCCCTATGGGGTGGGGAGGGGGCAGAAGTCTGCCTGTAGCCCCACAGCCTGTCTTCTACCCCCACGGAAGGAAGGCTTACACTTGATTTCTGTCACCCTGGTTTGAGTGACGTGCCCATCCTTGAACCAATCACTGTTACCAGAAAGACAGGGTACTTTGATTAGATGATATAGGAGGCTTCCAACCCAGGGATCCTGGGAATGGGATCTATCCCACACAACCACGTGGACTGAGAGTGGGGAAAAAAAAAAAATGGATGGCCACTACTCAGTTTGGGTTCCCTAGAAGCAGACCCTGGAGGTGAGAACTTGGTGTAAGTAATTCATGTGGGAGGTGACCCCAGACAGCAGAGGCTTGGGAAACACACGGAAGGAAAAGAAGGAAGACCATGTCAGGTACATCCAAGAATGGGTTCCTGCTGAGGGCAACTGGGACCCAGTCCAGCTGGGCACAGCTGGGAGACTGCGGAGAGCTTGTCTAAGGGGTGAGGGATTTGGGGGCATTTATCCACCTGCCCCCCACCTGTCACTGGTTGAAGCTGCTTCCAGAACACAAATTCTCAGGCATTGCCAGCGTGGCCTGGGTGTTAGTTGAGCAGGCTCCTGGGGCCAGAGAACACCCCCGGCAGAAAATCACACGTGCTTTGTCCAAGGGACAGAATGGTAAAACTGGGGACATGGCCCAGGGCAGGCCCAGCGTCGCCTTGCTTGGCACCTCCTAGAGGGTTCTCATTTGTGAAAGCAGACCATCAGGCTGGAGACTCTCTCATCTCCCCTCCAAGGGAGATCCGGAAGCTTCCATCTGGGTTGAGGCAACATGAGGAGGCGGCAGAGTTGGAGGCCTTGAGGTTGGATTGTTGTTTAGTTGCTGAGTCATGTCTGACTCTTTCACAACCCCATGGACTCGAGGCTGCCAGGCTCCTCTGTCCGTGGGATTCTCCAGGCAAGAGCATTGGAATGAGTTGCCATTTCCTCCTCCAGGGGAATCTTCCCGACCCAGGGGTCAAACCCTCATCTCCTGCTTCTCTTGCATTCGCAGGTGGATTCTTTATATGCTGAGGGCCTTGGGAAGCGAGGTTGGATTACCTGATGTCTTAGTCAGGGTCCCAGCAGAAAACATCTGGCACATGCTAAAGTGTTGATTTGAAAAGAATTTACTGATGGGGTGGTGGAGCATGCAGGATTAGCAGAAGCACCCTGAATGGGATTGGCGGGGGGGGGGGGGTGCCTGCATCCCCAGGGCCTTGGGGGAGCCCAGGTGGAGAAACAGAGGCCACCAGACAGAGCCGTCTGTGGCTGCAGAGGTACACAGTTGCGGCCAGAACCGCAGCCCAGAGTGCAGGGGCGGCAGAGGTGAGACACAGCCAAGTCTCTTTCCTCCTGCCTCCAAGCCCTCCCACTGGCTGAATCCGATGGAGACCAGAGGGGAGGAAACCTCAGGGAGCACAGAGCTGAGCGGAGATGGACAGCAACTGGATGCAGGGGACGGCGGAGACAAACCTGCCTGCCTGCCCACCCAGGCTCTCCTCCCGGCT
Source organism: Neotragus pygmaeus (assembly GCA_006410875.1). NCBI lineage: Eukaryota > Metazoa > Chordata > Mammalia > Artiodactyla > Bovidae > Neotragus > Neotragus pygmaeus. Next base: position 42,079 of record SJYV01034234.1, on the reverse strand, counting down.
CCTCTGCTCACCAGCTGTGCAGCTCCGGGCCAGTTGCTTAACTCGTCTGTGCCTCCACGTCCTCATCTATAAATTGGTAACAGTATTGGTGTCTACCTCTCAGGGTTAAAATATGGTGAAGACTAAATATGTGAAGATTAGATATGGTAAAAGCACTTAAAATGGTACTACACGTTTTGTAAACAAATCAACAAATACTAGCCATTGTTATTATTATCATATTGTTGTATTAAGTATCATAAGTATTATCCTGTCATTTGTCACCCCATGACAGCCCCATGCTAAGTGCTAAATTGGTCTGAAGTTAAAACTTGATGTGTTGAAGGGATGTGAAATTTTGAGCATATTCTCAGATGCTAAAGAGTGCTATTATTTGGCCAAAGACATTTCAGTGAAGAAAGGGATCACAGAGAAAGGGGGCCAGGGGGAGAGAGAGAGTGAGCAGGGGGTGAGGGGGAGAGATCCAATTTTCCTCACTCTGGAACATTCCTTCTACCTCCTGCCAGAAACCATCTCTAGCCTACACTATTTTACAAAAGAATAATATTCTCTTCATTGTAGGTAAGTCAAGATAGGTCTTTTCAGATGAATAGATAGTTATCTCTGGGAAGGGGCTGAGAGGAGCCTGGCTCTCATGACATTCTGCAGAAAGCCTTTAAGACCATGGAAGCCTTTCCACGTTATTACAGAGATAGCACAGTGTATGACGAGCACCCCAGACTCAGGGGGCTGGGGATCAGATCTCCCTTCCTTGGGTGCTGGCTAAGGGTACTGCCCTGAGCACCTACAAGCATTATCTCATTAATCCTTCCTGAAAGGTGTTACTATAGCTCCCATTTTACAGATGAGCAAACTGAGGCTTAGAGGATTTTGAGAAATTTTCCCCAGATCACGCAGCTAGAGCCATTGTCCTCCTAACTCCAAAGGTCATCCACTTTTTAGGACACCTGAATCTAGTTCCACCTCAACCATTAACTTAATAAATATATTACTCTGTTACCTCAGGAGCGTCGCCTCTCTGGATAGAGTAGAATGATGGGACTGGTCTAGGCAATCTTTCCTTCCACCTCCACATTCCTAGGAGCTACCTTCTACATCCAGCTTAAGCTCTTACACAAATACAACCAAGCCATAAGACGAACGCTGTGTGTCAGAATTTGTTTTAGTCAGCAGGATTTTTTTTTTCCCAGAAGGGTTTATATTCATCATTAAAAAAAAAAAAAAAAGAAGTTTGCAGAGCAAATTAAAAGTGTCAACTGGAACTGAAAACAATCCAAATTCCTATCAACTGTTGAATGGGTAAATGAATTTCATAGCCACACAATGGAATTATGATAGAGTAGTGCTGCTCAAACTAGCTGTGGCGCGGAAGCAGTTTTGAATCCCCTTGATGTATCACCAAGTGACAAGGCTGGGAGTTCAGCAACACACAGGCAGGTCTGTGCCCCACTGGATAAACTGAGTCCACCAACCACACACTTAAATGTCATAGGGAGTCAAATCACAATAGAAGTTTTAAAATACTTACTCCTGGCTTCTGACCTTGTCCTGGACCAGAAAGCATTTGTGGATCGGCACTAGTTAGATCACATCTTGAGTGGCTCTGCCCTACAGCAAGGGTCCAGAAACATCTTCTGTAAAGAGCCAAACAGTTGAGGCCTTGTAGGCCATGTGGTCTCTGTTGCAATGACTCAACTCGGATGCTTCAGCAACAGCAGCCACAGACAATGTGAAAATGAATGGGAAAGGCTGTGTTCTAATAAAACTTTATTTATAAAAATAGACAGAGGGCCAAATTTGGCCCTTGTGTCATACGTAGTTTGCTAGCTCCTGTTATACAGCAATAAGTATGAACAAAGTGAAACTGCACTCAACAACGTGAGTGAATCTTGAAAGCATAAATGAAGAAAAGTCAGACACAGAAAAGAACATTCTGTAAGGTTCTGTTTGCATAAAGTTCAAAACCAAGCAAGACCTATGGTGGTCAGGGTCAGGACAGTGGTGTCCTTGGAGTGGGAAGCGACTGGAAGGGCCACCAGGGAGTTCTGGGGTGCTAGTCAAATGCTGCTTCTTAATCCGGGTGTGAGTTAGACGGGGGTGTTCAGTTTGTGAAAATCAAGCCACATACCTGTACCTTGTCTGTCTTTCTCAGATAAGTTACACTTATATGGTCAATGAAATTTACATTGCAGGGGGAAAAAGGTGAAAAGGTGTTGGTTGGAATTCTTCAAAGGGGTTTTGAGCGCTGAAGTCTCAGATTGAGGAGTCCAGCTCCAGGCCAAAATCCTATGTGTAAATAATCATTCAGGCCAACCATAGGCAAGGCTTTGGCTGGCAGGCAAGTGGGGGAAGTTACCTTCTGCCCACCAGATTTGATGCTGATCAGCTCATTAGTCTCTGGAGAGAACTGCATATCACCTGACCACGTGCCTGCTGGGAAGAGTAATACCTTGCAGAGTTGGCTCTCTTCTTTTTCTTTGCCTCTTGCTTTCACTTTTGCACTAAGTGAATAAAGCCTTAATTGTTACTTTCTGTTTGGCTTATTGTCCTAATTGATCACCTCGACACCTGCCAGTTGCACATACCTGTCCCTGAAGAATGGGGGCGCCCTAAATACGCACCCCTACTTCCCTGGGGAAATGCTCCCTGCAACACCCAGAGCAAAATGCAGATTCAATCTAGCCCCTGCCAACTTCTTCCCATACCCTAACCCCAGAGCCTTTCATTTCCCCCAGTGCACCAAGCCTCTCCTGCCCCCCAGGGTCTTCTCATATGCTGTTCCCTCTTCTCATATGCTGGTCCTGTTGTTCACATTGCTGGCTCCTTTGTAAACTTCAGGGTCAACTTAAATATCACTTCTTCAAGAAGGTTTTCCTTCACCTCTACCTCATCTCACCTAAGCTCATCCATTCTGTGGGTCTCTCTCCTTGCACACTAGTGGTAAAGAACCTGCCTGCCAATGCAGGAGATGTAAGAGATGCCAGTTTGATCCCTGTGTCGGAAAGATCCCCTGGAGGAGGGCATGGCAACCTACTCCAGTATTCTTGCCTGGAAAACCCCATGGACAGAGGAGCCTGGCAGGCTACGGTCCATAGGGTCACAAAGAGTCGGACACAACTGAGCCACTTAACATGCACGCATACGCACTCTCCTAACATCCTTTTCTTTTTCTTTGCAGTATTTGCCACAGTTTGTACTTAATCTGTTTATTTGTTCCTTACTTTTCTTACTACAGTGTAAGTTCCATAAGGGCAGGGTCTATGCTTTATTTTGCTCACCACCAGGTCACACCATCACAGTGTCTGGCACACGGTAGACACTGACTATATGCTGGGTGGATAGATGAGTGCACGTTAATGTGCTAAAGGCTCTGAGAAGTCCTGCAACAAAAAACCTTGTTAAACTCTCATTAACCTGCCGTTTCCCTAATCTATTTGATCCTGGACCTCTTTTGTGTGTGTTATGATGAATATGAAAAGTGAAAATGAAAGTCACTCAGTCACGTCCTACTCTTTGGAACCCCATGGACTATATAGTCCGTGGAATTCTCCAGGCCAGAATACTGGAGTGGGTAGCCATTCCCTTCTCTGGGGGATCTTCTCAACCCAGGGATTGAACCCAGGTCTCCAGCATTGCAGGTGGATTCTTTACTAGTTGAGCCACCAGGGAAGCCCTATGATAAATATAATCTCTATGAATATTCTAAGAAGTGTGTTCTCTAGAAAATAGTCTATAGGTGCCTATTTACATACTAGCAAGAAATGCATTCACCATCAGTTAGCTTTCCTTTGTGTAGCAAACCTTTGTGTAAATAGCTACCTGGAACGAGAAATACCAAAGCTAAGTAGTTTTTAGGGACTTCAAAGGCCTAACTTGGAGGTGTTAGGGAAATTAAATAAATAGTCTTGTTTAGGCTTCAGAGACAAAGCAAAGCAGCCCTCTGACCTTGCTTCTAACCTGCCTGGACACTGCCCTGACTGGGAGTGACTGCCTGCTGTGAATGAATGCAAGACTTACAGCACCAAAGATAAGATGGGGGAGAAATCTTGAGATTGTTGAGACCCTGGAGGGGCCTGGCCAACCAAGCCCCAGGCTTGGCAACACTCTGAGTTTTACAAGACGAAACAAACAGCATTAACACGAAACTAGGCTTGCAATTTGGTCACAGATTCATGATGAAATCACTTTGCCTCCTGGGATTATAATCGGGAACCCCCAAACTGTAATCTTTAAATTCTCACCCACAGAACAGACACACTGCTTGGGACCTTTTCCCAGTTGGAACTCCAGATGTGTTGTGTCGAGGGACTTCCCAGCGTTGTTTGAGTCTGGATGTTGGTCAAAACCCAATTTGGTGATGTATCCTCTGCTTTCTCTTTTCTTTTAATGTTAGTATATTGAAAGTAAGCCAGGTAATTCTGTAATAAATATTTGTATTATTTATTTCCATAGAACAAGTGGCTTATTTTGTTAACAAATCCTTCGAACCTGAGATGAAAGTAAAAACTTTTGGCAAAACAGGAGAAACCACTGGCTTTGTCGCATACTGAAAAACAACATTATAACCAGTATTTCTCCACCCTGCTTGTGCATTAGAATCACTGGGGAAATCCCAACGTCTCAAGAAAAAAAGGAAATAAAATCCCAGTGCTGCACCCAGACCATGTAAACTAGAATCCTTGGTGTGAGGTTCAGGCATCAGTGTTTTTTGTTTTTTTTTTCCCCCAACTTCTTAATCAGGTTGAAAACCATTAAAAAGTAATCTAGAAAGAACCCAGGAAAGGTAGACACTTTGTGAGTCTGCAGACTAGCTTCCACTTCTTCCTTAATCTTCTTCCTCCTCTCAAGATGCAAGTTATAGTGAATTTTCTTGTGCTCTGAGTCATTAGTTAATACAAGTTATTTTATTATAACACTATTAAGATTTCTATTATTTCAGAGAGGAGAATGTTAGGACTGAAAAGGTTTTAAAATGTCACTGACTCCATCCCCTGTCTCATGATCCAGTGCAAGGAGCAAACTATGAGCCACAGGCCAAATCTGGCCCAACACTTGGTTTTGTAAATAAAGTTTTATTGGTACATGGCCATGCCCATTTGTTTCCATGTTGTCTATGGCTGTGTCCTCAGCATGACAGCAGAGTTGAGTAATTGTGGCAGAGACCACCCTCCCCACAAAGTCTAAAATAGTGGCTTATCTGGACTTTGACAGAGAAAGTTGGCTGACGCCTGCTCTAGTGTAACCCAAAAATGGTCATCACTCCCTCTAAATCGCAAGAAAAGGCTGTTCAAACTTCCAGGGCCATCTGTTTGATGAAATTCACACAGGTAACTAGTTTAATAAGCCACTGTGTGCCTCAGGATTCCCTTCTAAAAAATGAGTAAAAGTGTCTTTCTTTGAAGTGCTGCCGTGGGGCTTCAAGATTACACTCTTGCACAGAAGATGCCTAAGGAAGAAACTGGCGCTCAGCAGAGACCTGCTGCTTGGGGAAGCAGAGCCTGAGGCCGTGCCAGTTTGCATGGGATTCAGTCCCAGTTTGTTCCCCTGGATTCTCATAGCCTCTCAGTTTGCAAACAAGCCACCTTGGGGCCAGCTCCCGGGGAAGTAAATTCCTACTTCTTCATCAAGCCATTCCTAAATTGCCCTTGACTGAATCTGAGGCACAAGCACTGTGTTTGGTGTCCTAGATAAGTGTTCAGAAGCTCCTCCACCCCTTCCAGGGACCCCCTCTGAGGGTGAGACAGCCAAGTCCTCTCAGTCACCGCGTTGCTGGTGTTGCTGTTCAGCCTCTCAGTCGTGTCCAACTCTTTGGGACTCCACGAACCGTAGCACACCAGGCTTCTCTGTCTTTTGTTATCTCCCGGAGTTTACTCAAACTCATGTCCATTGAGTCAGTGATGCTATCCAACCATTTCATCCTCTGTCGCTCCCTTCTCTTACCCTCAACCTTTCCCAGCATCAGGGTCTAGTCCAATGAGTCAGCTCTTCGCATCAGGTGGCCAAGGTATTGGAGCTTCAGCATCAGTTCTTCTGATGAATATTCAGGGCTGATTTCCTTTAGGATTGACTGGTTTGATCTCCTTGCTGCCCAAGGGACTCTCAAGAGTCTTCTCCAGCACCACAGTTCAAAAGCATCGATTCTTAAGGAAATCAAATGGACAGTCTTCTTTAGGCTTCAGAGGCAAAGCAGAGCAGGACTCTGACCTTGCTTCTAACCTGCCTGGGCACTGCCCTGACTGTGACTGTTGCAGGAAGGCGGACCCCTTCCGGGGCCCGAAACTGGGCTCTTGTCTCACACTCGGAAATGAATTGTCTGAGGAGACACATGTGCTGACAAAGCAAGAGATTTTATTGGGAAAGCGCGCCCGGGTGGAGAGCAGGAGGGTAAGGGAACCCAGGAGAACTGCTCTACCGTGGCTCACAGTCTCGAATTTTATGGTGATGGGATTAGTTTCCGGGTGGTCTTTGGCCAATCATTCTAATTCAGTCTTTCCTGGTGGAGCACGCATCACTCAACCAAGATGGATGCTAGCGAGAGGGATTCTGGGAAGTGGACAGACAACTGGCATCTCCTTTCAACCTTACCCGAACTCTTCCGGTTGGTGATGGCTTATTAGTTCCGTATTCCTTATCAGGATCTCCTGCCATAAAACAACTCACGCAAATGGTTACTATGGTGCCTGGCCAGGGTGGGCGGTTTCAATCAGTGTACGTCCCCTAACATGACTGCTGTGAGTGCAAGAACATAGGGGACAAATCTTGAAATTGTTGAGGCCCTGCAGGGCCCCTGGTCAACCAAGCCCCAGGCCTAACAGCATTCCAAGTTTTACAAGACAAAACAAACAGCATTACCATGAAACCAAGGCTTCAGTTTGCTGACAGATTGATGATGATATCAGTTTCCATCCTGGGATTACAAGTGAGAACCCCAGAACTGCAATTTTTGAAGTCTCACCCACGGACGCGCAGCCTGGGACCTTTTTTGGGACTCCAGATGTGCTGTGTCACGGGACTTCCCAGCGCTGTTTGAGTCTGGATGTTGGTCAAAACCCAACCTGGTGATGTATTATCCTCTACTGTTTCTATTTCTCTTTTCTTTTAATGTTAGTTTATTGAAAATAAGCTAGATAATTCTCTAATAAATATTGGTATTGTTTGTATAGAATGAGTGGCTTATTTTGTTAACAAATCCTTTGAACCTGAGACGAAAGTGAAAACTTTCTGCAAAACACACATCTAAATCCAGTTGAATGGACATAGAGGGTTCCAAGGTCATAAGACTCAAGGCCTTGCCTGGGACTTACTATGTGTGCACATTCAAATCTTGGCAAATGGAGATGGATTAGTTAGGCTTTGGGGCCCACAGTCACTGCCTGAAAGAAGCAAAAACTTATGGAAAGTATACGGAATATCTCACAGGAAGGAATGAAAAATGGGAGAGCCAGTACTTGAAAAGGATAGAGACAGGTTCAGTGAGGTAGACAGGATTCTAAGGACGACCCTCAGTGGATCCTCATCCTTGTATAATCTCCCACCGACCTTTTAAATGTGGGTGGGACCTGTGAATTTGATGAGATAGCACATAGATGCTGACATTAGTTATTTGGCAAAATTGATTTTTGCAGATGTAATTAAGGCTACTAATCAGTGTACTCTGGGTTCATAAAAAGGGAGCTTTTCCAGGTGGGCCTAATCTAATCACATGAGCTCTTTGAAAGCAGAATTTTCTCTGGCTGGTAGCGGAAGAGGAAATCAGGGAGACTCTCTCCCAGTGCAAGAAATATTTGGAGCACCATTGCTGGCTTCAGAGAAGGAGGGGTGCTCAGAGGTGAGCATGGCCCCAGCTAATGGCCAGCAGGAGGCCAGGGTGCAGACACAGGGTACTGGATTATCCCACCCACCTGAATGCGCTTCACCAGGGCCTCCAGAACAAACCCAGCCCAACCGGCACCTTGATTTCAACCTTGTGAGACTCTAAGCAGTTGAATCCAGCCAAGCCTGCGTGACTCCTGTGACCTGCAGAAACATGAGATAATAGATAGATGTTGATTTGTCTTTTGTTCATAGATAATGATTTTCCTGCCATCTTTGATATAACTTAAAATTTATATTATTATTACATATTTATCACAGTATTTTTAAACACAGTTTGAAAAAACAGAGTACCAATTTTCTATGCTGCATGACAGATGACCACAAATGCCGTGGCCTAAGTCAAAATAAATGTGTTATCTCACAGCTGCTGTGGTTCAGAAGTCCAGACCTGGCTGAGTCTCACCTGGCTGAAGTCAAGGTCCCACCTGAGGCTCGGGTCCTCTTCCAAGCTTTATTGGTTGTTGACAGAGCTTGTAGCTGTAGGTCTGAGGCCTTCAGCTTCTGGAAGCTTCCACTGCTTTCTAACACGTTGCCCTCTCCACACATGGCAGCTGGCTTCTTCAGGGTCAACTGGATAACACCAGTGAAGCTTGAATTTCTTGACCTGTCTCTGACCACTAGACCCAGATTCTAAGGGTTCCTGTAATTAATTCAGACCCACTCAGGATAATCTCCATTTTGATTAACTGGAAGTCAACAGATTTAGGGACCTCAATTATTGATACATTGACAAAATCCTTTCACCTTTGCCATTACAATGGAACTGAATCAGTGATGACCCAAGTATTCACAAGGTACACCCACACTCAAGGGGAGGGGGTTGTACGGGGAATGTACACCAGGGGGCGCCAGTGCCAAATTTACTGAGCCTTTAGTATATACCGGGAGCTTCCCTGGTGGCTCAGACGGCAAAAGCGGTTGCATCAAGTGCGGGAGACAGGGGTTCGATCCCTGGGTGGGGAAGATCCCCTGGAGAAGGAAATGACAACCCACTTCAGTACTCTTGCCTGGACAATTCCATGGATGCAGGAGCCTCCTGCGCTACGGTCCATGGGGTCGCAAAGAGTCGGACACGACTGAGCGACTTCACTTTCACCTTTCATTGTACACCAGCCTCTCTACAAACTGCCCTATCGTACTTATTTAATGCACACATCAGTCCCATGAAGGAGGGGCTATTTCTGTCCCCACCGTATACCTGAGCAAGATGGGGCTCCAAGCAGTTAAGAGACTGGGGTCACACAGATAGTGAGGGGCAGAGCAAGGGTTCAGGCCCCAGTATGTGACTCTCGTCTTTCTCTCTGCGTCTCTGTGTCTCTGTGTCTGTCTATGCTCGTGTGCATGTCTGTCTGTGTGTGTGTCCTTTTCTTTCTGTGTGTCTCCCCCCTCTCTTACACACACACACATACACACACACACACCCACACACCCCCACCCACTTCGCCTCAGGCCTCTCCTCCCCCCACCTTTTGCTGAATGTTTGCTTTCAGAGAGTAGTTTGGAAGGATGTGAAGGGGTGAGGATGTTTAACTAGAAAAAGAGCTAGGGAGCTTGTAAAGCCAGATCTTATCAATTGCTCCCGATCACTGAGCATGCACAGGTGCTGTGCTAAGCTAAGCGCGTTATGTGCATCATTGCAGTCATCTGCCCAGCAAGCCCAGTTGCTAGTATATCCATTTGACTGACAAGGAAAGGGAGGCTCAGAGAGCTTCAGCTGTTTGCCCAGGGCTACACCGTAAGTGACCAGATCAGGATGCCCACCTCACATCAGCCCAACCAGCTGCTAGCTTTCCCCTGCTCCCTACCTCCCTTCCGCTGCCTGAAATCTCTGCTCACCTAGAAGAGGAGCAAGAGGCAACAGAAGGCCCTGCCTCTCCCTCTCTCTCCCTGCCTCCCAGTCCTACAGCTCTCTTGCTCTGTTTTGCATTCATGACAACATCAATCTTGTTCCAACCCATAGCCCATGAGCCCCCCCTGGGCTGGCAGTCTCTGAGTCACTGCACGCTGGCAGACGATGCTAAACTAATTTCCCAGCATCTTTGGGAGGATTTGGTTTCTGTCTCCCCAGCTAAGAGCCATGCAGACGGTGACAGCAGGCTGGCAGAACCTAGGGCCTCCCTGCCTGGTCTGGGAGAGCCCAGACTGAGATGTGATAAAATCCTGATTAGCAAAGTGGCTGGGACTGAAAAGGGTTAGCCTGAACTGGATTAAGGGATGGGACATTCTGTGCCAAACCACAGGGATGGTGCTAAGATATCCCTAGAAATCGAACCAGGTAGAGAAAATTGTCATTATTTTTTTTACACTGATTTACAGGGTTCTTACTATACTGACAGATGATTTAATCTTCATTACAGCTTTATGAGGTAGGCATTATTCATTATAGCATTTTATACATGAGGACACTGAGGCATGGAGCTCTAGTCACTTGCTCAAAGCCACAAACCTGGTAGGTGATGAAGCCAGATTTTTAATAATCCTGACCACCTGACTCAATAGCTATCATTAGCCTGAGCAGGTGTCCACATGTCTGGGTCCAACCCTGACGATAACACCTATAGAAGGAAAAAGAGTAAGTTGAGAAAAAAAGCCACCTTGGTATTTCCCAAAGCCTTTAAGAGCTACCCAACAAAAAGACTTTCTATTTCAGACTGTGACTAGGGTTAAAGAGGCTTCAGAATCACAGCAGTTTCCTAAATAGAGATGACAGCTAAAATGTATCTCTCTGGTGAGTCAAGAGGGACTGAGCAACCGCCTGAAGAGCGGATCCATTCTTAGTGGCAGCTCTTTTTCTTCCTCATTTGCTTTCACTCTCTCTGCATCACAAATGGGATACACATTTTAGGGGCAAGTTCTCTAGGAAACAAAACTGGTTAAAATGGAAAGATTTCCCAAAAAAGACATCCCTGATTTAAAGATCCTTTTTCCCTAAGAAAAAGAAATGAATAAATCAGTGCCCCCCCCCAAAAAAAGGTCAGTGACTGTCAACATCTTCCTCTCTCTGGAATTGGTTTTGAACTGGTCCCTAAGTGGGTAGTGATGCTGGGTTTCAAAGCAGGGCCAGCCATCTTCCTGCTCCCCCTGCAGGGCTCCAGGTGCTACTTTCCACTAGGTAATTCCACCAACAGAGGCAGTATGGAGAGGAGGCAGAGCAGGGGAACAAGTTCAAATCCCTACTTTCCCATTGCCTCTGGCCTTGAGCACTTACCTCCCTAAACTTCAGTTTCCTTGCCTGAAAAAAGGACAGTAATGATGAGTACCTTGCTGACTGTTTGACTGTTCAGAATGACAGATAAACATAATATAGATATAAATGCCCCCTCACCTGAGCTTCCCAGGCAGCTCTGTGATAAAGTATCCTCCTGCAAGGCAGGAGTTACAGGTTCGATCCCTGGGTCAGGAAGATCCCCTGGAGAAGGAAATGACAACCCACTCCAGTATTCTTGCCTGGAGAATCCCATGGACAGAGGAGCCCGGTGGGGTCACAAAGAGTCGGACACAAATTACTGACTAAAACAAGTAAACAATGTGTAGAAAAAGGCACGCTGTCAGCCCTCAATCCATGTCAGTGGCAGAAGTGACACAGCAGTAATTGTTGCAGTTATCTAGCTGGTTAAGTACACAGACTTTAGAGCCCATCTGTGTTCAAGCTGTATAGTCCTCCGCATTCTTTAGTAAATCCCAAAAACATCATCTGTAAAGTGGGGACACTAATAATACCCACATATTAGTTAAAATATATCACAACTGAGTGACTGAACTGAACTGACTGAACTGAAAATATATAAAGATTTAGGACCAGTGCAAACTAAATATTCATAATATCACTTAAAATCATGGTAGCGGAGAGACTCCATGTCCATTTCAACCTTGAACTTGACTTTGGCAGGTGGACTAATGTTAATAGAATCTTAATAGATTCTGCCAAATGGACTCATTTTAACCAAAGTCTTATTACAAAACAGTTAGTAATACAGTGGATATTATATACGATTCAGTGACATTTAGTATAAAATGGCAACATTTATGTTATGTGTATGTGCTGCGTTCAGTTGTGTCTGAATCTGTGACCCCCATGAACGACACTCTGCCAGGCTCCTCTGTCCATGGGTTTCTCCAGGCAAGAATACTGGAATGGGTTGCCACTTCCTTCTCCAGGGGATCTTCCCAACCCAGGAATCGAACTCGGGTCTTCTGCATTGCAGGTAGATTCTTTACCAACTGAGCTATAAGGGAAGCACCACTCTCTGCGTTATAGTATTATTTTATTCAAAGAATACTGCTGACCATACAGTGATATTTGAACAAGTGGAACTGTTCCCGCTGCTATGAGAGCAGTTGTCCCAGCCTGAGGCCTTGTGAACATGCCTTACTGACTGACAGTGGGGTCATAAGCAAGGGCAGCCCAGAAGAGCTTGGCTCTGTNCCATGGACAGAGGAGCCCGGTGGGGTCACAAAGAGTCGGACACAAATTACTGACTAAAACAAGTAAACAATGTGTAGAAAAAGGCACGCTGTCAGCCCTCAATCCATGTCAGTGGCAGAAGTGACACAGCAGTAATTGTTGCAGTTATCTAGCTGGTTAAGTACACAGACTTTAGAGCCCATCTGTGTTCAAGCTGTATAGTCCTCCGCATTCTTTAGTAAATCCCAAAAACATCATCTGTAAAGTGGGGACACTAATAATACCCACATATTAGTTAAAATATATCACAACTGAGTGACTGAACTGAACTGACTGAACTGAAAATATATAAAGATTTAGGACCAGTGCAAACTAAATATTCATAATATCACTTAAAATCATGGTAGCGGAGAGACTCCATGTCCATTTCAACCTTGAACTTGACTTTGGCAGGTGGACTAATGTTAATAGAATCTTAATAGATTCTGCCAAATGGACTCATTTTAACCAAAGTCTTATTACAAAACAGTTAGTAATACAGTGGATATTATATACGATTCAGTGACATTTAGTATAAAATGGCAACATTTATGTTATGTGTATGTGCTGCGTTCAGTTGTGTCTGAATCTGTGACCCCCATGAACGACACTCTGCCAGGCTCCTCTGTCCATGGGTTTCTCCAGGCAAGAATACTGGAATGGGTTGCCACTTCCTTCTCCAGGGGATCTTCCCAACCCAGGAATCGAACTCGGGTCTTCTGCATTGCAGGTAGATTCTTTACCAACTGAGCTATAAGGGAAGCACCACTCTCTGCGTTATAGTATTATTTTATTCAAAGAATACTGCTGACCATACAGTGATATTTGAACAAGTGGAACTGTTCCCGCTGCTATGAGAGCAGTTGTCCCAGCCTGAGGCCTTGTGAACATGCCTTACTGACTGACAGTGGGGTCATAAGCAAGGGCAGCCCAGAAGAGCTTGGCTCTGTTCAGATCCAGGGCCAGCCACAAAAGGCAGGACTGTTTACAGCCCCTTCCAAGCATTGTTGCAACCGTGTTTCACAGCCGTAGGAGTAGCCCTTTAGAAGCCACTTGAGTCCATTTTTAAGGGACTTCTTTGTGGTTCACATTGCACCATAAATTTGTAAAGTTAAACACGCCTCCCCCAAAGAATCAGACTGGAAAAGATATGACAGGCACCAGTTTGAAATCCAGTTTATTTAAAGCCCAGTTATGCAAAATGACTGAAACGAGAACTTTGGAAGAATGCAAGTTGTCCTGTGTGCCTTCTCTTCTGGTTAAGAACTGCCCATGGCTTTTAGAGCCGAGGACCCTAAACCTCAGGGGTCTGGAAGTTGACCACTGCAGGCAAAAGCCAGGTGCCCTCTGTCCCTCTTACTTGGCCTTACATTTTGGCAAGGTTACTGCTCAGGGGAGCACTAGTGGCCCGCAAGCCTGGAGCACTCATGAGATCCCCAACCTCTGGGATCTCATTCCTGATGATCTGAGGTGGAGCTGATATAACAACAGTAGAAATAAAGTGCACAAAAAATGCAATGTGCTTGAATCAGCCTGAAACCAGCCCCCTGACTCTGGTCTGTGGAAAAACTGTCTTCCATGACATCTGTTCCTGGTGCCAAAAAGGTTGGAGATCGCTGCAGTAACAAGTGGGGACTCAACATCCCCAGCGGCCCTGCTGACATTCCCAAAGCCCTGCTGGAGGGCATATGGCCTGCAGCTGCTTTGAATCCGATGGTAGCTTTCAGTGCAAAAGCTGGACTCTGAGGTGCACACAGGCAAATCTTAGCATCATTTAAATTTTTTAAAGCTTAGAGACAGCAAAGAACTGTATCTGTGATTGTCTGAGATTTTGTTTAGTTTTTATTTTCAGAGCTAATCACAGGATTAATTCCTTCCACATGGAGAAGGCCAAATCCCAGCTGAGCAGTATTGATCCTTCTCATGCTTCTGGATCACATCCTTTTTGGATAATTGGCATCAGCAAGCTCCATAAATTCCAGCCTCTTTTCCTGGGAGATGGGGGAGCCTGTCTCAGAAATACACAGCAGTAAAAATACTTTCTTGATTCTGTGGGGAATGTAGCCAGGCTTCTGGTTCTCCGTGAGATATAAATGTTAGGCCTCATCAGGCCACCTCACTTCAAACTCTCGTTCTCAGAATTTCTGGGAACAGCAGGGGCCTCCCACAAGCAAAGAAGCTATATTCTCATGTGGAACCCAACATGTCTACAAGTAGAAGTAGCTTGACTTAACAATATTTTAGCTGCATCGCTGATAAATCTAACCTGTATATAACCAAGTCTTCCTGGATCAAACTTCTCTTTAATACCACTGTCAGCTACAATGCTTTTATCTGGAAGCATTAAAGCTTGCAGAAAACTCATTTCCACTGACCTAAACCACGTTAAGTGTATAAGCTAACACAAAAATATGAAATCACAAACAAGGCAAGAATGCATATTCTCACTATTTTATTCAACATTATACTGGCAATCCCAGCCATTGCAACAAAACAAGAAAAAAATAAATAAATAAAAGCATAGAAATTATAAAGTAAGAAGGAAAACTATCTCTATTTGCAGATGACATGATCATTTACATAGAAAAGCCTAAAGAATCTACAAAACAACTGCTAGAACTGATAAGTGAGTTTGTCAAGGTTGCAGAATCCAAGATACATAAAATAATCATATAACAAGATGCCTCAAGACGGGAGGGGTGCCAGTGGCTCAACAAGATCATCAAAGACCCAAGTTCTTTTTTGCATTCCACATTGTCAAATATAACATTGATTTTCATGGTTGGAAGATGACTGACAGAGCTCCAAACATCACATCCCCCCAAAGCAATATCCAAAGACCAGAGCAAGAATAAAACATGGTTCTTCCTCGTGTCTGTTTATGAGATGAGAAACCTTTCACAGAGCCCTGCTGCCCCCATGCTTTCCTTCGTTAGCTGGAATGATGTCACACGCCCATTTATGACCCAGTTGCTGGCCGTGGAAGCAGAATTAACATGAATGGCTTGAAATATTCAGGGCTCACACTCCCTATTCAGTGAGGTTGAGGAGAAGGACTGTATTCCTTAAAAGTTGTGGCCACAGGATATCCAACAAAACCGGAATGTGACTGATGAATAAAAAAGGTAAAGTAGCTATCAGGTAGGGAACCAACAGTACCTGCAATGATATCCCACACAGTTTCCAGGAATGAAACTGTTGGGCAGCTCCAAGCTGGTCATTTATGAAATTTTAGCTTTTGTGGGCTAAAATTTCTGATGTCTGTTTATTTTCGCTTTTGTGGGCATTGATGTCTGTTTCTTGGGGTGGCCTCCACACCCTTTCTGAATTTCAACTCAACCAGCAAAATCTTTCAGCTATATATTCCTAACTGGTAAAAAAAAATTCTTCCATTCATAAGTACACTTTTAACTTTTTGAGGCAGTTTCCCATCTTTTGTATTATTCTTGCCACACAGTCAACCCCAAGAAGCAGCAATAGATTAAATAATGTCCTGAGACATCACTTTGCAGACAAAGGTATCATCCGCATAGTCAAAACTATGGTTTTTCCAGTAGTCATGTACGGATGTAAGAGTTGGACCATAAAGAAGGATGACTGCTGAAGAACTCATGCTTCCAAACTCTGGTGCTAGAGAAGACTCTTGAGAATCCCTTGGACAGCAAGGAGATCAAACAGTCAATACGAAAGGGAACCAACCCTGGATATTCATTGGAAGGACTGATGCTGAAGCTGAAGCTCCGATACTCTGGCCATCTGATACAAAGAGCCAACTCACTGGAAAAGACCTTAATGCTGGGAAAGATTGAAGGCAGGAGGAGAAGGGGACGACAGAGGATGAGATGGTTGGATGGCATCATTGACTCAATGGACATGAGTTTGAGCAAACTCTGGCAAATGGTGAAGGACAGGGGAGACTGGTGTGCTGCAGTCCAGGCGGTCACAAAGAGCTGGACATGACTGAGCGGCTGAACAACAATACAAAGTCACCAGAAACAAGAAAACACCATATACTGATGACCTCCAATCCCAGGATCTGCTAGGCACTTTACAGGTGTTGTCTCATCTTTGTCAGCCTCCCTGTCCCTCACCGTCTCCTGGAGTTTGCCCGAGTTCATCTAATTTTCACTGGAAAACAATGAGGTATGTTTTATTACTATTCCCATTTTATAAAGGAGGACTGAGACACAGAGAAGTTAGGCAACTTGTCTATAGTCACACAGCTAGTAAATGGCAGAGCCAGGACAGGGGTCTACCCGAGCCCCTAATCCCATCTTCTTTAACTTCTAAATTAGATTTTTTTTTTTTCCTTTTTAAATCATCTGGTCCCAAATGCCTATGCTCAGCTTGACTCTTTTAGAGAGTAACTCATCCAATAATCCCTTTGAGGTTTCTATCCATGTCATCACAGATTAGAATAGTGTTGAAAAGCAGAAACTCCAACCCTCACCCCACCCCACCATCCTCACAACCTGCAACTCATCCACAGACCTCCACATATCCTACACGATCTTGGTCCTGTACTATTTGCTTCAACTTGCCTTTTACTCACAAAGAATAAATTCTGGACCTTCTTGACTTCCAACTCTGAGACTAATATTTCTCTTTCCAGCTGCATGTCACTCCTTGAATCTGATTCTTTTTTTTTCTGTTGAAGTATAGTTGACTTGTTGTTGCTGTTCAGTTACCCAGTTGTGTCCAACTCTTTGCAGCCCCATGGACTGCAATACACCAGGCCTCCCCGTCTCTCACCATCTCCTGCAGTTTGCACAAGTTTGTGTTCATTGCATCGGTGATGCTGTCCAGCCATCTCATCCTCTGATGCCCTCTTCTCCTTCTGCCCTCAATCTTTCCCAGCATCAGGGACTTTTCCAGTGAGATATCTGTTGGCATCAGGTGACCAAAATACTGGAGCTTCAGCTTCAGCATCAGTCCTTCCAGTGAATATTCAGTGTTGATCTCCCTTACGATTGACTGGTTTGATCTCCTTGCTGTCCAAGGGACTCTCAGGAGTCACCTCCAGCATCACAGTTCAAAGGTATCAATTCTTTGGTGTTCTGCCTTCTTTACAGTCCAGCTCTCAAAACTGTATATGACCACTGGGAAGACCATAGCCTTGACTATACAGACCTTTGTCGGCAGGGTAATGTCTCTGCTTTTCAACATGCTGTCTAGGTTTGTCATTGCTTTCCTGCCAAGAAGCAATCGCCTTCTGAGCTCATGGCTGCAGTCACCATCTGCAGTGATTTTGGAGTCCAAGAAGAGGAAATCTGTCCCTACTTCCATCTTTTTCCCCCTCTATTTGCCATGCTATAATGGGGCCAGATGCCATGATCTTAGTTTTTTTAATAGTTAGTCTTAAGCTGGCTTTTTCATTCTCCTCCTTGACCCTCATCAAGAGGGTTGACTTACAATGTGTTAATTTCTGCTATACAGAAAAGTGATTCAGTTATACATTCTTTTTCTATATTCTTCTCCATTATGGTTTATCATAGGATATTGAATATACATCCCTCTGCTGTACAGTAGGACTGTGTTGTTTATCCATTCTGTATATAATGGCTTACATCTGCTAACCCCAACCTCTCTATCTATCTGTCCCCAAACCGTCTCCCCCGTGGCAACCACAAGTCTGTTTTCTACGCCTGTGAGTTTGCTTCCGTTTCGTAGATAGGTTCATTTCTGTCATATTCTGGATTTCACAAATAAGTGATATCATGTAGTATTTGTCTTTCTCTTTCTGACTTACTTCACTTAGTATGATATTCTCTGGGTCCATCTGTATTACACCAAAGGGTGTTATGTTATTTCACTCTTTTTATGGCTGAGTAGTATTCCATTCCAGATGTACCATCTTCTTTATCCATTCACCTATCGATGCACATTTAGATTGTCTGCACGTCTTGGCTAGTATGAAAAGTGCTGCTATGAATTTAGGGGTGTATATATCTTTCCAAATTGGAGTTTTGTCTAAATATATGCCCAGGAATGGGGTTGCTGATCATATGGTAATTTTACTTTTAGTTTTCTGAGGAACCACCATACTGCTTTCCATCATGGCTACCCCAACTTGCACTTCATACCTTCTCTATCTTTTCTTATCTGTAGACTTTTAATGATGGCCATCCTGACCAGTGTGAGTGAGGTGGTACCTTATTACAGTTTTGGTTGCATTTCTCTAATAATTAGTGATGTTGAGCATCTTGTCATGTGCCTGTTGGCCATCTGGATTTCTTCTTTGGAAAAAAATACGTATTTAGATTTGCTGCCCACTTTTGGATTGGGTTGTTTGTTCTTTGGCTCTTGAGTTACATGAGCTGTTTGTATATTTTGGAAATTAAGCCCTTGTCACGCACCCAATTCTTGATGTACTTTTTCTGGCCAGTACTCTGGGAACCTGGCTGTGGTACATACCCACCTGTGAGCAAAGAGCCTGCTTAGGTCCGCCAAACCTCTGAGACCTCACTTCTAATAAGGTCTGCCTCCCTGTTAGAGTGAAGAAACCAGTTGTATTCATTCCATTCTTTCCTGTTCCATGCTTAAACATTTAGCCCAGAGCTCAGAAGCCCTGGTATATCCATGAAAACAATGGCAAGAAGGGGAGCAGTTTTAGGTGAGCAAAGGGCTGCACATGGTCAAAATGTTAGTCCTTCTCCCCATCTGAATATTCACTGCCAGCCCGGCTCACTCCTTGTTCACTGCTCACCCATCCCTGAGTCTCCCATCAGCAAGTCAAACATAACTTTTCCCACACCCCTAAACAGACCGGAGGCCATGCCCTTGTTTCACCCACTTTTAAAATAACACTTTCTATCTTCCATTTCACTAAAAAGGATAATATAAAAATATTACTCCATGTGTCCTGCCTCCTATCTCTCCAGCACAACTTGAATTTAATTTTGCTGGCAGAAAAGGAAGAACTCTCAATATCCCTCTTGTTTCCTCTGATTTTATTATAAATTGTGAGAATTAAAGCAATGCAATTATATAATTCAGGGACATTGTCAGGAAATCGACATTAAAAGTGAATTGAAGGAAAAGAAACTGTCCATTTTTTACCTATTTTGGTAAAATTTGGAGAGAATAAATACCCTTTAACCAGACTTATCTGTTATCTCCAACTGATTCTAACACCATTCAGAGAGTAAATGATATCAACACGAAAAGTAAAAATTTAAACTGTACAAATTTTCTCAGTATTCTAATTAAAACAGATAGTTCAGCAAGAAGTTTAAAGCGGTTAAGGCAAATTAGTGACTTTCACACTGGCTAGATTTAGTTCATAGACACAGTTTGTTTTGTATCATTTCAATTCAGTTCACTCAGTCGTGTGTGACTCTTTCTGACCCCATGGACTGCAGCACGCCAGGCTTCTCTGTCCATCACCAACTCCCAGTCTTTACTCAAACTCATGTCCATCAAGTCAGTGATGCCAACCAACCATTTCATCCTCTGTCATCTCCTTCTTTTCCTGCCTTCAATCTTTCCCAGCATTAGGGTCTTTTCCAGTGAGTCAGTTCTTTGCATCAGGTGGCCAAAGTATTGGAGCTTCAGCTTCAGTATCAGTCCTTCCAATGAATATTCAGGACTGATTTCCTTTAGGATTGACTGGTTGGATCTCCTTGACTGGTTGGATCTCCTTCTTTGGTATAGTGGAAACTTTTTGGACTGTGCTGCATGACTTGTGGGGATCTTAGCTCCCCCCACCAGGGATTGAACCCAGGCCCGTGGCAGTGAAATCACCAAGTCCTAACCACTGCACCAGGGCAGTCCCAGTGAAAACTTTCTAAAAATTAGTTGCTATTGTTGGAACCCTAACAGCTATTCCCAGTCCCTTTCTCTCTGCCCATATCCACTATAGAGATTGAAAAAATCCAGGTACTTTTGTCATTTCCTGATTTGGGTTATTCTACTGTGGTTTTATACAAGAATAAACTTGTGAAATATACTCTAAAATATGTAGAGATAAAGAGCAGTCTGTTTGCACCTTATTTTTATATAATTCAGAAAAATAGAGAATTATAAAGCAAATGTGGCAAAAAGTTAATTGGAGAATGTGGGTGAAGGGTGTATGGATGTTCTTTATATTTTTCTTGCAAGTTTGCTGTGTTCAAACTAAAGTTATCAAAAATAAGAAAAAAGTTTGAAGAAAAAGAAAGAGAAAAATTGAGATACTCACTGTCCTAGCCCACCTTGAAGCTAAATGTGGTCATGTGACCAAACTTTGGCCGAGTAACTATAAGTCAAGACCCGCTGGGCTTTCTTGACCCCCATGAAGAGCACTGAAGGGTGCTATCCNTTGATGCTTTTGAACTGTGGTGTTGGAGAAGACTCTTGAGAGTCCCTTGGCCTGCAAGGAGATCCAACCAGTCTATCCTAAAGGAGATCAGTCCTGGGTGTTCATTGGAAGGACTGATGTTGAAGCTGAAACTCCAGTACTTTGGCCACCTGATGTGAAGAGCTGACTCATTTGAAAAGACCCTGATGCTGGGAAAGTTTGAGGGCAGCAGGAGAAGGGCACGACAGAGGATGAGATGGTTGGATGGTATCACCGACTCAATGGACATGGGTTTGGGTAGACTCCGGGAGTTGATGATGAACAGAGAGGCCTTGCATGCTGTGGTTGATGGGGTCACAAAGAATTGGACAAGACTGAGCAACTGAACTGAACTGAACTGAGCATGCAAAAGAAAAAATTGATGATCTCTACCCTTAAGGAGTTTTCAGTTCTGCCAGGAGCACAAGGTAATCACAGGGGTGTAACATACTGTGATGAGAGTGAATCAGGATGTTCTGGGTCCCACCAGACTGGCAGCCAATTCAGGTTTAGAGACCCACTGTACAATTCCTTAGAGAAATAATACCTAACTGAATCCTGAGAAGTAGAAGTAATCTTAACAGAGAAAAAGGAATAACTGTTTAAAGGTCCTGAGAGTTGACAAAGACATGGCCTCTTCAATAGCTTCACAATCGCTTTAAAAAGGGAGATTGACAGTAGACGAGGCGAGGCAGTGGACAGGAGTTAGATCTTCCCATTCCACTCCCTCTTGTGGGATTCCAGTTATACATTGCTCGGATCATTTGATGTCCCATAGCTCTTAGATGCACCATTCTAGTCTCTTCTGCGCCCACACTACCCCCTGCCTCCCCCCCAGCTCCTTTCTCTTCTTTGTGTTTAGTTTGGATAATGTCTATTGGCCAATCTCAGACTTCATGATTTTCCTTCCCTGTGTTGAATCCATTCTGTTCATAGGCCCATTAAAGAAATTCTGTATTGTTGATGCTGGGTTTCTGTTTGTTTTTTATTTCTGGTCTTTTCCATNGTCTATTGGCCAATCTCAGACTTCATGATTTTCCTTCCCTGTGTTGAATCCATTCTGTTCATAGGCCCATTAAAGAAATTCTGTATTGTTGATGCTGGGTTTCTGTTTGTTTTTTATTTCTGGTCTTTTCCATTTGACTCTCACTGTGGTTTAGTGATGGGCACTAGGATGAGCATGGGGTTTTCTGATGCCTCCTCAGGTCAGAGGGGGTGTTAGTCACTAAGTTATGTCCAACTCTTACAACCCCATGAACTATAGCCTGCCAGGCTCCTCTGTCCATGGAATTCTCCAGGCAAGAATACTGGAGTGTGTTGCCATTTCATTCTCCAGGGTATCCTCCTGACCCAGGAATTGAACCCCGGGTCTCCTGCACAGCAAGCAGAGTCTTTACCAGCTGAGCTACAAGNTCTGTTGGCATCAGGTGACCAAAATACTGGAGCTTCAGCTTCAGCATCAGTCCTTCCAGTGAATATTCAGTGTTGATCTCCCTTACGATTGACTGGTTTGATCTCCTTGCTGTCCAAGGGACTCTCAGGAGTCACCTCCAGCATCACAGTTCAAAGGTATCAATTCTTTGGTGTTCTGCCTTCTTTACAGTCCAGCTCTCAAAACTGTATATGACCACTGGGAAGACCATAGCCTTGACTATACAGACCTTTGTCGGCAGGGTAATGTCTCTGCTTTTCAACATGCTGTCTAGGTTTGTCATTGCTTTCCTGCCAAGAAGCAATCGCCTTCTGAGCTCATGGCTGCAGTCACCATCTGCAGTGATTTTGGAGTCCAAGAAGAGGAAATCTGTCCCTACTTCCATCTTTTTCCCCCTCTATTTGCCATGCTATAATGGGGCCAGATGCCATGATCTTAGTTTTTTTAATAGTTAGTCTTAAGCTGGCTTTTTCATTCTCCTCCTTGACCCTCATCAAGAGGGTTGACTTACAATGTGTTAATTTCTGCTATACAGAAAAGTGATTCAGTTATACATTCTTTTTCTATATTCTTCTCCATTATGGTTTATCATAGGATATTGAATATACATCCCTCTGCTGTACAGTAGGACTGTGTTGTTTATCCATTCTGTATATAATGGCTTACATCTGCTAACCCCAACCTCTCTATCTATCTGTCCCCAAACCGTCTCCCCCGTGGCAACCACAAGTCTGTTTTCTACGCCTGTGAGTTTGCTTCCGTTTCGTAGATAGGTTCATTTCTGTCATATTCTGGATTTCACAAATAAGTGATATCATGTAGTATTTGTCTTTCTCTTTCTGACTTACTTCACTTAGTATGATATTCTCTGGGTCCATCTGTATTACACCAAAGGGTGTTATGTTATTTCACTCTTTTTATGGCTGAGTAGTATTCCATTCCAGATGTACCATCTTCTTTATCCATTCACCTATCGATGCACATTTAGATTGTCTGCACGTCTTGGCTAGTATGAAAAGTGCTGCTATGAATTTAGGGGTGTATATATCTTTCCAAATTGGAGTTTTGTCTAAATATATGCCCAGGAATGGGGTTGCTGATCATATGGTAATTTTACTTTTAGTTTTCTGAGGAACCACCATACTGCTTTCCATCATGGCTACCCCAACTTGCACTTCATACCTTCTCTATCTTTTCTTATCTGTAGACTTTTAATGATGGCCATCCTGACCAGTGTGAGTGAGGTGGTACCTTATTACAGTTTTGGTTGCATTTCTCTAATAATTAGTGATGTTGAGCATCTTGTCATGTGCCTGTTGGCCATCTGGATTTCTTCTTTGGAAAAAAATACGTATTTAGATTTGCTGCCCACTTTTGGATTGGGTTGTTTGTTCTTTGGCTCTTGAGTTACATGAGCTGTTTGTATATTTTGGAAATTAAGCCCTTGTCACGCACCCAATTCTTGATGTACTTTTTCTGGCCAGTACTCTGGGAACCTGGCTGTGGTACATACCCACCTGTGAGCAAAGAGCCTGCTTAGGTCCGCCAAACCTCTGAGACCTCACTTCTAATAAGGTCTGCCTCCCTGTTAGAGTGAAGAAACCAGTTGTATTCATTCCATTCTTTCCTGTTCCATGCTTAAACATTTAGCCCAGAGCTCAGAAGCCCTGGTATATCCATGAAAACAATGGCAAGAAGGGGAGCAGTTTTAGGTGAGCAAAGGGCTGCACATGGTCAAAATGTTAGTCCTTCTCCCCATCTGAATATTCACTGCCAGCCCGGCTCACTCCTTGTTCACTGCTCACCCATCCCTGAGTCTCCCATCAGCAAGTCAAACATAACTTTTCCCACACCCCTAAACAGACCGGAGGCCATGCCCTTGTTTCACCCACTTTTAAAATAACACTTTCTATCTTCCATTTCACTAAAAAGGATAATATAAAAATATTACTCCATGTGTCCTGCCTCCTATCTCTCCAGCACAACTTGAATTTAATTTTGCTGGCAGAAAAGGAAGAACTCTCAATATCCCTCTTGTTTCCTCTGATTTTATTATAAATTGTGAGAATTAAAGCAATGCAATTATATAATTCAGGGACATTGTCAGGAAATCGACATTAAAAGTGAATTGAAGGAAAAGAAACTGTCCATTTTTTACCTATTTTGGTAAAATTTGGAGAGAATAAATACCCTTTAACCAGACTTATCTGTTATCTCCAACTGATTCTAACACCATTCAGAGAGTAAATGATATCAACACGAAAAGTAAAAATTTAAACTGTACAAATTTTCTCAGTATTCTAATTAAAACAGATAGTTCAGCAAGAAGTTTAAAGCGGTTAAGGCAAATTAGTGACTTTCACACTGGCTAGATTTAGTTCATAGACACAGTTTGTTTTGTATCATTTCAATTCAGTTCACTCAGTCGTGTGTGACTCTTTCTGACCCCATGGACTGCAGCACGCCAGGCTTCTCTGTCCATCACCAACTCCCAGTCTTTACTCAAACTCATGTCCATCAAGTCAGTGATGCCAACCAACCATTTCATCCTCTGTCATCTCCTTCTTTTCCTGCCTTCAATCTTTCCCAGCATTAGGGTCTTTTCCAGTGAGTCAGTTCTTTGCATCAGGTGGCCAAAGTATTGGAGCTTCAGCTTCAGTATCAGTCCTTCCAATGAATATTCAGGACTGATTTCCTTTAGGATTGACTGGTTGGATCTCCTTGACTGGTTGGATCTCCTTCTTTGGTATAGTGGAAACTTTTTGGACTGTGCTGCATGACTTGTGGGGATCTTAGCTCCCCCCACCAGGGATTGAACCCAGGCCCGTGGCAGTGAAATCACCAAGTCCTAACCACTGCACCAGGGCAGTCCCAGTGAAAACTTTCTAAAAATTAGTTGCTATTGTTGGAACCCTAACAGCTATTCCCAGTCCCTTTCTCTCTGCCCATATCCACTATAGAGATTGAAAAAATCCAGGTACTTTTGTCATTTCCTGATTTGGGTTATTCTACTGTGGTTTTATACAAGAATAAACTTGTGAAATATACTCTAAAATATGTAGAGATAAAGAGCAGTCTGTTTGCACCTTATTTTTATATAATTCAGAAAAATAGAGAATTATAAAGCAAATGTGGCAAAAAGTTAATTGGAGAATGTGGGTGAAGGGTGTATGGATGTTCTTTATATTTTTCTTGCAAGTTTGCTGTGTTCAAACTAAAGTTATCAAAAATAAGAAAAAAGTTTGAAGAAAAAGAAAGAGAAAAATTGAGATACTCACTGTCCTAGCCCACCTTGAAGCTAAATGTGGTCATGTGACCAAACTTTGGCCGAGTAACTATAAGTCAAGACCCGCTGGGCTTTCTTGACCCCCATGAAGAGCACTGAAGGGTGCTATCCCATCCTCTTCTTTACAGTTGGAATGCAGACATGGCTGTGGTAGCCATTTAATGGTCATGAGACAGCAAGACTAAGTGTAAAAAAAGCCAGCATCTACATAAAGGGAATACATTTCAACATAGTAAAAGCCATATGTGACAAACCTACAGCTAACATTATACTCAATGTTGAAAAGCTGAAAGCATTTCCACTAAGCAGGAACAAGATGATGTCCACTCTCGCCACTTTTATTCAAATAGTTTTGGANGGAATACATTTCAACATAGTAAAAGCCATATGTGACAAACCTACAGCTAACATTATACTCAATGTTGAAAAGCTGAAAGCATTTCCACTAAGCAGGAACAAGATGATGTCCACTCTCGCCACTTTTATTCAAATAGTTTTGGAAGTCCTACCTATGGCAATCAGAGAAGAAAAAGAAGCAAAGAGAATCCAAATCGGAAAAGAAGAAATTAAACTGTCACTGTTTGCAGATGACATGATACGATACACAGAATATCCTAAAGATGCTACCAGAAAATTACTAGAAACTCATCAAAGAATTCGATGAAGTTGCAGGTTACAAAATTAACACACAGAAATCTGTTGCATTTCTATACACTAACAATGAAAGATCAGACAGAGAAATTAAAGAAATGATTTCATTAACTATTACATCAAAAAATATAAAATACCTAGAAATAAATCTACCTACGGAGACAAAGTATCCAAAGTATCTGTGCTCTGAAAACTATAAGATACTGAGAAAAGAAACCAAGGAAGGCACAAATAGATGGCGAGATATACCATGATCTTGGATTGGAAGAATCAACATTGTAAAAGTGAGTATACTACCTAGCTAATCTACAGATTCAATGCAATCCCTGTCAAATTACCAATGACATTTTTCACATAACTAAACCAAGAAACTCTCACAATGTGTATACAAATGCAAAAGACCCCAAATAGCCAAAGCAATCTTGAGAAAGAAAAATGGACCTGTAGGAATCAGGCTTCCTGGCTTCATTCAGGCTATTCTACAAAGCTACAGTCATCAAAAGAGTACTGCCACAAAAACAGAAATATAGATCAAAGGAACAGAATAGAAAACCCAGAAATAAACCCATACACCTATGGTTAACTTATCTATGACAAAGGAGGCAAGACCACACAGTGTTGGAAAGACAGTCTCTTCAACAATGATGCTGGAGAAACTGGACAGCTACATGTGAAAAATAGGAAATTAGATCATTCCTTCATACCATGTACAAAAATAAGCTCAAAATGGATTCAAGACCTAAATGTGAGACCAGACACTATAAAACTCCTAGAGGAAAACAGACAGAACACTCTCTGACATAAACCACAATATCTTTTTGATCTATCTCCCAGAATAATGGAAACAAAACCAAAAATAAACAAATGGGATCTGCTTAAAGTTTTTGCAAGCAAAAGAAACAATAAACAAAATGAAAAGACAACTCACGGACTGAGAGAAAATATTCGCAAATGATGTAACCAAGAAGGGCTTAGTCTCCAAAATCTGCAAACAGCTCGTGATGCTTAACAGCATCAAAACAAACAACCCAATCAAAAAGTGGGCAGAAGACCTAAACAGACATTTCTCCAAAAAGACGTACAGATGGCCAAGAGGCACATGAAAAGATGTTCAACATCACTAATTATTAGAGACATGTAAATCGAAACTACAGTGAGCTATCACCTCACACCAGTCAAAATGGCTATCCTCCAAAAATCCAGAAACACTAAATGCTGGAGAGGGTGTGGAGAGAAAGAAGGGCACCCTCCTACCCTGTTGGTGGGAATGTAAATTGATACAGCCGCTATGGAGAACAGTATGGAGGTTTCTTAAAAAAGTTAAAATAGAGTTAACACATGACCCTCCAATCCCACTCCTGGGCATATATCTGGAAAAAAAAAAAACATGATCCAAAAGTGTACATGCACCCTTGTGTTCACTGAAGCACTGTTTACAATAACCAAGACATGGAACAGCCTGAATGTCCATCAGCAGAGGAATGGATAAAGAAGATGTGGTGTATATATATATATATATACACAATGGACTATACCTCAACGATGAAAAAGAATAAAATAATACCATTTGCAGCAATATGGATGCATCTAGAGACTGTCATACTGAGTGAAGTCAGAGAAGGAGAAATATATGACATCCTTCATTTGTGGAATCTAAAAAGAGATGATACAAATGAACTTGCTTACAAAATAGAAACAGACTTAGACAGTGAATTTATGATTGCCGGGGGGGAAGGAAAAGGGGAAGGAGTAGTTAGAGAGTTTGAGACGGACATGTACACACTGCTATATTTAAAATGGATAACCAACAAGGACTTACTGGATAGCACATGGGACTCTGCTCAGTGTTATGCGGCAGCCTGGATGGGAGGAGAATTTGGGGGAGAATGGATACATGTATGTGAATGACTGAGTCCCTTGGCTGTTCACCGGAACTATCACAACATCGTTAATAGGCTATACCCCAATAGAAAATAAAAGGTCTAAAGAAAAAAACAGTCAGTATCTGAAGGATGTGTGTATAAAGAGAAAGAGCTTGGTCCTTGATTACACTGGAAATACCGAGTCAGGTCAGTATAAATACTCCCAGTCTCTGGTTTCTTGTGTGCTTGTGTTTTAAGCTATTTATAGCAACTTGCAAGCCAAAAGCATTCCTAATACAGTTGCTGTGCTCAACTCTTCTTATTTAAACTTCCTAAATAAGTCCTTGTGCTGTGCTGTGCTTAATCACTCAGTCGTGTCCAACTCGTTGTGTCACCATGGATTGTACTCCTCCAGGTTCCTCTGTCCATGGGGATTCTCCAGGCAAGAATACTGGAGTGGGTTACTATGCTCTCCTCCAGGGGATTTTCCCAAGGATTGAACCCAGGTCTCCCACATTGCAGGTGGATTCTTTGGCATCTGAGCCACTAGGGAAGCCCAAGAATACTTGAATGGGTAGCATATCTGTTCTCCAGTGTTATTTCCTGACCCAGAAATCAAATCAGGGTCTCCTGCATTGAAGGCAGATTCCTTACCAGCTGAGCTACCAGGAAAGCCCCTAAATAACTCCTTACCCCCTTTTCAAAGCATTCAGTCGTGTCCGACTCTTTGCGACCCCATGAATCACAGCACGCCAGGCCTCCCTGTCCATCACCAACTCCTGGAGTTCACTAAGATTCACGTCCATCGAGTCAGTGATGTCATCCAGCCATCTCATCCTCTGTTGTCCCTTTCTCCTCTTGCCCCCAATCCCTCCCAGCATCAGAGTCTTTTCCAATGAGTCAACTCTTCGCATGAGGTGGCCAAAGTACTGGAGTTTCAGCTTTAGCATCATTCCTTCCAAAGAAATCCCAGGGCTGATCAAGTATTATAAAAGGGCTAATATTCTCTCAGTTTCCTGAAAGCCAGGGTTGGTGGGACATGCAAATCACGTTGTGCCAGTTGAAGTTCACACCCAGTGTTCTGAACATAGGGACAATTGGAAGATGCCAGAGGCAATGGGATCGATTAGGGGGGCATTTCTCAATGTCCTGTCGCAGCGGTGCCAATGTTAGCTTTTTACCAGCTGCTCTCTTGACATGATCTGGCCAAGTTCTTAGCTTTTGGACCTCTTGTGGATGTTGCCCATCTTCTGAGTTCAGTTCCCCACCTTGCAGTTAATTATCTGAGCCACCCAATAAACCTTTTCCATAAACCCTTTTTCTGCTAATCCATCCTTAGAAGATTCAGTTAGCAATTGGTAATCCTGATGGTATAATTGCACACATCTAAAAATCAGAAAATTCACATCAAAATCCACATTTCTGATTTGTCTTGAAAAATCAGAGGATTATATGGTAACAGAGCTGAACAACAGCAAAGAAGCTTTCTTTAAACAGTATATTGTGGTTACCTAAGTAGCACTTGGGCTTGTTCTCCCAGTTCTAGCTATCCATATTAAATGTTTTCTTTAAAACTTTTCTTCATTTATATCTTATCAGAAATATTCAGCACTTTAACATCCAGCTAACCCACTTTAACTCTGTAAAAAATTTTCTGAAGTCAGATCTGCTAACTGCACGTAGTAGGTACCAATAAAAATATCTTAAGTGCATGAATAAATGAATATAAAGGATGATCACAGCATCTGGAGGTGGCTCATCTGGAGAAGATAACATGAAGTCTGTAAATAACCAGAGATATTAGATGAAAGAAGAGTATGTGTGTTTTGGATTGACCCAAAAGTCAGAACTCGGATGACAGTGTGGAATTTACACAAAAGCAAATTTCCATTTAGACTAAGAAAAACTGCAAATAATTTGATCTGCTCATCATGGAAGGGGCTGACTGCTGAAGCACAAGCTAAAAGCTCGTGCCTGAGGATATTCATATAAAGGGATGTAGGAATGTCTGCACTCTGTGAATGATGCAGAGGAGTCACCTGGGAATCTTGTTACTGTACAGACTGTGACTCAGTTGTTCTGGAGAGGGGCCAGAGGGTCTGTAATTTTTAACAAGTTCTCAGGGAGGGTTGGTGTTCCTGGAACATAGATCACACTTTGAGTATCTAGCGATTCCATCATCTCTGAGCCCCCTTAGGGCTATGACATTCTGTGAATCCATTGTGGATGTCTCTAAGCTCTAAAACCATAGGATCCATACCTACCCTGTCTTTGGTTTTTGTCCCCAATACCTACGGCACCTGGCACATAGCTGGTGCTCAAAATACAGTGTTATTGAAGAATCAGTCAGTTCAGTCACTCAGTCGTGTCTGACTCTTTGCGACCCCAAGGACTGCAGTACAGCAGGCTTCCCTGTCCATCACCAACTCCCGGAGCTTGCTCAGACTCATGTCCATAGAGTCAGTGAGACCATCCAATGAATACTATTCAGTAACAAAAAACTGAGTGACAGAGGCCAGTCTCCAGTGATCATCTATAAAGTGCGAGTGAAAATCGTTCAGTCGTGTCTGACTCTGTGACACCACAGACTGTAGGCTGCCAGGCTCCTCTGTCCATGGGGATTCTCCAGGCAAGAATACTGGAGTGGATAGCTATTTCCTTCTCCAGGGGATCTTCCCAACCCAAGGGTTGAACCCAGGTCTCCATATAGATGATCATACCTATATGACACTTTTGAGAAGATAAATCTGTATCTGACATGGAACATGTCGGTGTTTACCAAGAGCTGGGTGGGAAAGTACATAATTATAACAGAAAAACAGTGGGTTTTTTGGGGTGATGAAACAGTTCTGTATTTTGATTGTGATGATGCTTATAGAAATCTTACATGGGTTAAAATTCATAGACCTGCACACCAAAAAGTAAATTTTAATGTATGATTTAATACACACATTATTGATGATTTTTAATAAAATAAATATTTTAAAAATAACAATTATTATTGAAAACAGATATTTTCTGAGTCACATGAATTGAATACCTACTTCGGGCCAACCCAGAGCCAGATACTGAGGATTTAAAGATGAATAAGACCAGGCCCTCACCCCCACCCTGTCTCCTTATTTAAACTACTAGGTGAAAATAATTATCCAAGAATCATAAGTGACAAATGGAGGTGCAGAAACCATCTAAGTCTTCATCAGTTTGTAATCACCATTGTTTATGCTGGGAATTAAGATGAGTACTAATTACACTCTGTGCTTTTGATGGGCTTGGAAAAAATTCCAGGAATGATGCTCAAACTGCCTTACTTATTAGCCTGTCCGCACTTAACAAGTCCACGTGTTTGCCTCCAGACTTAACCTTGTAGACTGTCAAATCCATCCAAGAGGAAAGCCAATCTGCATAATCTAGTAGCTGCCAAATGACAGATGAAACAGATCCAGCCCCAGAGCAGAGGGAATCTAGACTCAGGACTTGTAAAAATTCAAACAATACAGAAATCTAAAATGTACAGAGAGCTGCTGCTGACAGTTTGGAATATATTCCTCCAGCGGTTCTTTTCCCTATGCACATAGTAACATATGCCTATAAATTATTTCTTTGACAACAATGTGATCATACCGAATAAACTGTTACACATATTTTTTTTCCCTTTAACAATATGGACGTTTTCCACCTTAGTAATAGCCTTTTCTTTTTTTTTGACAAGGGCTGCACTGATAGGACTACCGTTGAAGTGCACCATAATGTATTAACTTAGTCTCTTATTGATAGATATTTGCATTACTTCCAGTTTCAGTGTTACAAACTCAGTCAGGATGGGCTAGTTTAGGTAAACTATAATGAACATTTCAAGCCTCAGTAGCTGAGAAAGTTTTATTTCCTGCATCTGGTCCCATTACTTCATAGCTAGTAGATGCGGGGTGGGGAATGGAAACAGTAGGAGACTTTATTTTCTTGGGCTCCAAATTCAATGCAGATGGTGACTGCAGCCATGAAATTAAAAGACACTTGCTCCTTGGAAGAAAAGCTATGACAAACCTAGACAGTGTATCAAAAAGCAGAGACATCATTTTGCTAACAAAAAGCCATATAGTCAAAGCTATGGTTTCTACAGTAGTCATGTATGGATGTAAGAGCTGGACCATAAAGAAGGCTGAGTGCCAAAGACTTCATACTTTCAAACTGTGGTGCTGGAGAAGACTCTTGAAAGTCCCTTGGACTGCAAGGAGATCAACCCAGTCAATCTTAAAAGAAATCAAAGGAAGGACTGTTCCTTTGATTGGAACATTGGAAGGACTGTTCATTGGGAGGACTGTTGCTGAAGCTGAAGCTCCAATAACTTGGCCACCTGATGCAAAGAGCTGACCCATTAGAAAAGACCCTGATGCTGTGAAAGACTGAGGGCATGAGGAGAAGGGGACGACAGAGGATGAGATGGTTGGATGGCATCACTGAAACTCAGTGGACATGGGTTTGAGAAAATTCAGAGAGATAGTGAAGGATCGGGAAACGTGGTGTGCCACAGTCCATGGGATCACAAGGAGTTGGACACAACTTAGCAACTGAACCACACCAACATGATACATCTCCATCCTTGGTCAGCTGGGGCTCTGCCCTCTGTCATGCTCACTTCCAGAACCAGGCTGCTGGAGTTGCCGTTATCTGCATTAGCAGAGCAGTGTAGCATAAAGGAAAGAGAAGACACACAAAGGCTTAAGCCTTCTACCAGAAAGTGACACGTGTAACCTGTTCACATTTTTGACTCAAGTCACCTGGTCTTGCCTGAGTTCAAATGACAGAGAAGTGTAATCCTCCCACAAAAGAAGGGGAACCAAATTTTGGCAAAGAGTCAGTCTACCAATGAACTTCCTTTCATATGCATTTTTATCTATCCTATCTCAATAGGATAAATTTCCATGAGTAGAATCACTGTTCATAACAAAGACCCCACAATGTGTCAACCTGAACTGAACCATGAAGTAAATCGATGGCCACGGTGAAAGTTAAGGCTCTCGTTGTTGGAGTGAGAGTACAGATCAGCAGAGAAGGCTGGCGTGATCCATGTGGTGATGCATTCACCTTGGAAACCTCAGCAGGAATGCACGTTTAGCTTAATATACATTCAGATGGTTCCATATAGAAATATTTACTGTTATGTGCAAATACACAAGTTAGTATACAGATACTTTTCTTTGCACTGTCCACTGAGAGGGCTGAGAAGCAAGGACACCTAGGTAGCAATAAGCATTTAGAGCTCTCAGATCTAGATGTTTAATATCATTCTCCAATCAAGGAGATAGGGCTTCTTAGAGAGATGGCTGATTTTAGGACAGGAACAAGAAATATGCAAGATGAGCCCAGAGCATCTTATATTGCAGGAAGTAAGGAAGGGCTCCAGTGAAAAACCACAAAGCAGGATGTCAACAGGACACAGGAGTCAACTGAAAGAGCGCCAATGGTCAAAGCTGGAATAATTTGAGCACCAAAATAAAGTATTGGGTTACAACCTTAAGTAAAAAATTTAAAACTCATGAGAGTCCATATTGATATAAATAAATGATTAAATAAATAGGAGCATGGACAAGAGATTCTCTCAAGCAAGCAAATTCTGAATAATTTACACAGATGCTCTGACCTCCAGGAGGTAGAGTGCAAGGTACACTTTTTAAGTGTGGGCTACACATAGTGACTTCCTTCCAAAGAGCACGGCATGAAAAGCGGGGAACGAGCACCCTTATAGTCAAGAAACCAAACACATGCCGCCCAGCCAGGTGATGAAGGCTGCAGCACAGTGAGAAGCATGGGATGCTAGGCACCCATGGTGCGATGTGATGAGAAAAACCCACCCACGTGGCCTTCCTCCTGAAGCCCATAACCCACAGTATAATTATGAGAAAAACTTTAGACAACCTTGAGTTCAGTGGCCTTCTCTAAAATACCTGTCTAGTACTCCTCAGAACTGTTAAGCTCCCCCAAAACTAGGAAAATCTGAGAAACTGCCACTGCCAAGAGACGCCTATACGGTATTTCTGGATGAGCTCCTGGAACAGAGATATGACCTTAGGTTAAAAACTAAAAACACTTGAATAAAGTATGAACTCCAGTTAATAATAATTTATCAATATTGGTTTATTAATTGTGACAAACGTACGGCATGAAGGTAAGGTGTTAACAATAGGGGGATTTGGGTGTGGCATATATGAGAACTCTCTGTACTATCTTTGCAATTTGTCTATAAAGCTAAAACTATTCTGTAAAAAAAGTTTATATTCTTTGAAAGAAAAAAATGGAGAGAGGTGTTACTCAGAGGCCCAAACAAGTTAAGCTGGCATTCAGAGAAAATATCCAGTTTTAAATGGAGACAGGACAATGACTAATATAATTAGGTAGTCAATGAGTAAGGGTGAATCCAAGTTCTTAAAGACAGTACCAACACCAGGGCTGTCAATTCCACAGCTCACTGAGAAACCAGCGGCCCGAGTGTGTTTTTTTCTATGTCCCAGGATCCTAGCCTCACTGGCTGCCTGGTAGGGTTGCCAGATTAAGCAAATAAACCCCAAGACACCAGGTGAGTTTGAATTTCAAATATATAACGAATAGTTTTGTAGTATACCCCATGGATGATTTGGGACATGGTTCTGCTAGAAGATTGCTGTCTATCCGAAATTTGGGTTAAACAAGCATCCTGTATTTTAGCTGGCAACCCTGGGCCTGGGCTTCATTCAAAAACCTACTGGACAGTGGTGTTATTTC
Organism: Neotragus pygmaeus; assembly: GCA_006410875.1. Lineage (NCBI taxonomy): Eukaryota > Metazoa > Chordata > Mammalia > Artiodactyla > Bovidae > Neotragus > Neotragus pygmaeus. Next base: position 7,453 of record SJYV01034234.1, on the reverse strand, counting down.
CATGAGTATTTCTTGGAAATTTCATACACTTTTTTTGAATCCCTAGAAAAATTAATGATGAAATTGGAGGAGAGGGAGAAAGCATTGTAATTCTCCGTGACAAAAAGCTTAACAAGTAATCTGGTGACGTAAGTGCTTTGAAGGCACTCTCTGATGTCAAAAGTTTGCTTGATCATGATTCACTAAGCTAGTCTTTTGTGTGTGGCTTCCAGTGTCTGTTTCATTTATAATAAAAATTTACAGCCAAAAAATGTTCAAAGAGAAAGAAGAAAGGAGAGGGATTTAAGAGACATAATAGTTGAATGCAATGTGACCCCCTTGTTTAGATCCAGATTTGAACAAACCAACAGTAAAATATAGGAACCATTGAATTATTCAGTCTAAATGAGTGAACTTCATGGTATACAGATCTTTCTTTTACAGTTTTAAAGGTTACATTCCATTTACAGTTATTACAAAATATTGGCTCTTTTCCCATGTTGTAAACTACATCCCTGTAGCCTATCTTATGCCCAATAGTTTGTAACTTCCACTCTCCCACCCATATATTCCCCCCCACAGATTATATCTTGATACAGTAGTTTTAGAAATCCAAAGTAAAAGGAAAAAAAAAAATCAGTGTTCTAGTAATCAATCTAATTATTTTGGAATTTACTCTTATTATCTGGGGAAAAAAAAAACCCAGACTTTTAAATAAGTAACACATTTGTGTTGGGAAAATACCTCACAGAACAGAAGAGCAAATGTTATCTCCCACCAACTGCCCAGCACCTATTGCTTTTCTCATGGAAAGAATTTATCTCATCTCTCCTTTTGCTTCCCTATTTCTTCTCAGACCAATACCTTGGGTATGGCTTTGATTCAAACAATCTTTAATTCCCAAGAAAAGAAATACAGCAAACTGATGAGTGGTTGCCTCTGGGGAACCACATGACTGCTTTCTTTTAAGTATCTCTCTATTAACCTGGAAACAAGTTGGTTTTGTGTTGTTGTTGTTGTTTGCTTTTAATTAACGACCACCTCCAACTCCCCAGAGCAAGATTTCGTCAACAGTTGCTAGTTCCTTTCTGTCAATTAGCTTATGAGGAGGGAGTCTCAAATGCTAACTCTGCCAAGTTATTAAGTGCATTGCACCTCAGTTTTCTTATCTGTAAAATGGAGATGTTAAGAAGATCACTACCACACACACATTTTCTGTGATTTAATGAGGTAGTCAATCCTAAAGAAAATCCACCCTGAATATCCATTGGAAGGACTGATGCTGATGCTTCAATACTTTGGCCATCTGATGCGAAGAGTCAGCTCACTGGGAAAGACCCAGTGCTGGGCTGATGCTGGGAAAGATTGAGGGTAGGGAAAAAAGGGGACAGCCGAGGATGAGATGGTTGGATGGCATCATTGACTCAATGAACATGAATTTGCACAAACTCTGGGAGATAGTAAACGACAGGGAAGACTGGTGTGCTGCAGTTCATGGGATCTCAAAGAGTTGGACACCACTTAGCCACCGAACAACAGCAATGGGGTAGAGCTGAGAACTGTGTCTGGAACGGGGTCAGCCATTCTCATCATTGTCTTTACTAAATGGACTCCTTCCTGCATTTGGGAAAGATGAGGCAGCTTCCCTGGGGCAAAAAAAAAAAAAAAAAAGAAAGTGTTGTGCGGTTCAGATACTTACTAGCTTTGTGACACTGAGCAAACATTTCATTTCTCTGAGTCTAAAAATCTATGTGCAATGCTGGACATGAAGTGGATATTCAACAAGTGTGGCACGAGAAACGTCCTGGAGCATCTCATGGTGAGAATCAGAGGGCTCAGTAAGCTGTTGATGCCATCCAACAGAGCTATTGCTATTGGTCTTGAGACGAACTATAAATGATGGGGAAAACAGAGACTAAATAGGCAAGTGTGCGCCATTTGGGATGGTCCATCTGCAAGTATGCAGAAAGCCAGCTGCCAGTGACTTAAACAAAGGAAATCAGGGGGCAGATTAGTTTAGTGCTCAACAATGTTTAGAGCAGGAGGAAGGGGACCTCTTCTTCTTACATTTTTTTTTTTTAAGAAGAACAGAGAATCTTTCCCAGGAGCCCCCAGCAGATTCCCTTCTCGTCCCATTGGCTAGATCAGGATCAAATGCCCATTGCTAAGCCCAGGCTATCATTGTGGGCTTAGACCAATCAGTATTTATTCTGAAGTCACATGGAGAGGACTAGACACAGGATTAACATCAGGACTCTGGTTGCAGGAGGGCAACTGTGGTCTCCTGAACACAAGCAAGAGTTGAAAGAATGCCTCCTTTCACATGCGATTAGAAAATCAAGTTAATAATTATGCTCCCATCACCACATATACACCCTCAAAGCTGGATTTTCTCTGCGTGCTAGCTGTACAAGGTGCTACCCAAATGAAAAAGATTAGCAGTTCAAGAGCCTTCTAGTCTGAAGAGACTAAGATTCTAAAACCACAGCTGACTGTGGGAACTTGGACAAATAACTGCCTTCCCTATTAGCTCTGATGTATTTGATTATAAAATAAATGTGATACTATGTCTAATTCCCACTTTTTTAAATTCACTTCTAACTTATTTCTTTTAAATGCACAAGTATAATAATCTTTTAAATTAATATTTTGCCATCAACATCATTATATTTATTAAAGAGGCAGTAAAGCTAATTGATTAAGCATGCAGACTGTATGAATCTAAATCCCAAATTTACAGCAAATTCGTTATTAGTGTCCTTGAGACATTAAACAGGTTAATTAACTGCTCTAAGCTTCTGCTTCCTTGGCTGTAAAATAATGACATTTACCCCTGAGAAGACTTATATGAGGCCTCTGATATGCTTCAAATGTGCCTGGCATATAATAAAGTCTCAATAAAGACAGACCCTTATAACCATATGAGGACCAATATTGGCATCCAATCTCGTGATTATCTTCTCTCCTGCAATCACGTACAGGTAAATGAGAATATCAGGTGAGGGCTGGAAGGGGCCTGTAGTGGGCAGAATAAAGGACACCCCCAAGATGCCCATGTCCTAATTCTCCAGAAATCGTGAATAAGTTACCTAACATTGACACAAGGGATTTTGCATATTTAAGTTACAGATCTTGAAATGGGGAGATTATGGAGATGGGCCCAATCTAATCACATGCATGCATACAAAGTCACTTCAGTCGTGTTGGATTCATGTGACCCCATGGACTATAGGCCGCCAGACTCCTCTGTCATTGGGATTCTCCAGGCAAGAATCCTGGAGTGGGTTGCCATGCTCTCCTGCAGGGGATCTTCCCAATCCAGGGATCGAACCCTCACTTCCTATGTATCCTGCACTGGGAGGCCGGTTCTTTACTGCTAGTGCCACCTGGGAAGCCCAGTTTAATCACACAAGTCCTTAAAAATGGAAGAGGGAGGTAGGAGAGTAGGTCCGAGAGATTCCACATGAGAAAGACTCAACTCACCGTTGCTGGCTTTGTAGATAGAGAAAGGGAGTCAAGACACGGGACAGCTCTAGAAGCCAGGAGCAACCCTCAGCTGACTGCCAGCGGAAAGCGGGGACTCCCGCTCTGTAACCGCGAGGAACCAAATTCTGCCAAAACTCACATGGGCAGAAAACGGAGTCTCCCCTAGAACTTCCAGAAACGGATGTCCTGCAGACACCTTGGTTTGAGCCCAGGAAGATGCATCTCAGACTTCTGCCCTACCTACCTGTAAGACAGTAAATCTGTGGGGTTGTTCTTATTACTATTATTACACATTACACAAACTATACCATGTTAGGCGTTTTCAGATACACAATGAAGCTATGTTGAACCTATGCACTCTCTTTTCATAGAGTAAAACTTCATACCTATTAACAAGTCTCCGTGCCCGCCCCCTGGGCCTGTCAATCACCGTTCTACTTTCTGTTCTGTAAGAACTGGATCCCTTTCAATACCTCATATAAATGGAAGCATGCGCTTTTGTCCTTCTGCGATGGGCTCATCTCACTNTATTACTATTATTACACATTACACAAACTATACCATGTTAGGCGTTTTCAGATACACAATGAAGCTATGTTAAACCTATGCACTCTCTTTTCATAGAGTAAAACTTCATACCCATTAACAACAAGTCTCTGTGCCCGTCCCCTGGGCCTGTCAATCACCGTTCTACTTTCTGTTCTGTAAGAACCGGATCCCTTTCAATACCTCATATAAATGGAAGCATGCGCTTTTGTCCTTCTGCGATGGGCTCATCTCACCAAGCATGATGTCCCCAAGGATCGCCCATGCTGTAGGATTTCCCCCTCCCTTTTTAAGTCTGAATGATATTCCACTGCATGTGAAGATCATGTTTTGTTTATCCATTCATCAGTTTATGCACATTCAAGTTGTTTCTACCTCTTGGCTGTTGTGAATATTGCTGTGATGAATATGAATGTGCAAATATTTCTTCAAGATACTGTCTTCAATTATTTTAAATATATACCCAGAAATGGGATTGCTCAAATGGTAATTCTATAGATAGTTTTTTAAGGAACCTACATACTGTTTTCCATAGCAACTGCACTATAAATTTGTGTTGTTTTAAGCCACTAAATTTGTGATAATTTGTTAAGGCAGTAATAGGAACTCATGGTGGGCCTTTATGGGTTTTGCCTTTTCTTTTTAACTTTTCTGAAGTATAACATACACACAGAAAAGTACATCTATTATGACTCACAGACACAGAAAGCAAACTTATGGTTATCAAAGGGGAAAGTGGGGAGAGGGTCAAATCAAGGAGTTTGGGACTAACAAATGCATACTACTGTATATAAATTAGCTAAACAACAAGGACCTACTGTATAGCACATTCAATATAGAATTACCTATAATGGAAAAGAATATGGAAAAGAACAGATGTATTATTAAAATGTACATAACATAAGCATGGAGAAGGCAATGGTACCCCACTCCAGCACTCTTGCCTGGAAAATCCCATGGACAGAGGAGCCTGGTAGGCTGCAGTCCATGGGGTTGCAAAGAGTTGGATATGAGTGACTTCACTTTCACTTTTCATTTTCATGCATTGGAGAAGGAAATGACAATCCACTCCAGTACTCTTGCCTGGAGAATCCCAGGGACGGGGGAGCCTGGTGGGCTGCTGTCCATGGCGTCACACAAAGAGTCGGATACAACTGAAGCGACTTAGCAGACTTAGCAGCAACATAAGCATACAGCTTTATACATTTTTCACTATCTGAGCATACCTGTATAACCAGCATTCAGATCAATACTAAAATGTTTAAGCCATTTCAGCCCATCCAAGATCCCTGCATATGCTAAGAAAGTGACTTTGGAAACCATCTTTTCTCCTCCACTTTACAGAAGGAAGCAAAGAGGCCTAAAAAGGTGCAAGCAGTACCATCATATTTTTACTTTTTAAATATACCATGTACTTTTCCAAAGTACTTAGAGGAGACTGTCAGAGAACAGAAATTCATTCCTCTTCTAGGGATATTGATCTAACAGTTCTATTTTTAACTGAATGTTAAAAGGATCTCCAAGAGGATTTTAATGTATTGTGCACAGAATGTATTCCATAAATTTGTGAAACTGTTCGTAAAAAAAAATTAAAAAAAACAAACAAACCGTAAACCCACCCATGACCTAAATGAACTGAAACACGAGTTTGTAATTCTTAACCGTGGCCTAGCCTCTTGCGCCACCTGCTGGTTGACTGAGAAAACCTCATTATCACATCCTCTTGCAGGAGGTTCATTTTTTCCATAAACATACAGTATTAACATGCAGTATGTGCTGGATACATACTGAACACAGTATGGGCTTTCCGGGCGCCTGCTGGTAAAGAATTCACTTGTTAAGGCCGGATATACAAGAGACATGGATTCGATTCCTGGGTAGGGAAGATCCTCTGGAGGAGGAGATGGTAACCCTCTCCAGTATGCTTGTCTGGAAAATTCCATGGACGGCGGAGCCTGGGGGGCTACAGTCCATGGGGTCGCAGAGTCAGACACGACTGAGTGACTGAGCACAACAGCACAGTGAGTGTACACATTCTCATGTTCATAAGGCTCAGGATCTTGCAGAGGAGACGGACATTCATCCTTAATGTAAAACTACATGTGTAATAAACTCAGTAGTGACAAGTGATTTCCCAAACCAGCTATTCATTAAATCCCCTCTGAAAATTTTGTTAGAATTTGTTGTTGTTGTTCAGTTGCTAAGTCATGTGAGAGTCTTTGCAACACCACAGACTGCTGGACGTCAGACTCCATTATCTCCCAGTGTTTGCTCAGATTCATGTTCATTGAGTTGGTGATGCTATCTAACCATCTCATCCTCTGTCACCCCCTTCTCCTTTTTCTTTCAATCTTTCCCAGCATCAGGATCTTTTCCAATGTCAGCTCTTCACATCAGGTGGCCAAAGTATTGGAGCTTCAGCTTCAGCATTAGTCCTTCCAATGAATATTCAGGACTGATTTCCTTTAGAATTGACTGGTTTGATCTTCTTGCAGTCCAAGGGACTCTCAAGAGTCTTCTCCAGCACCGCAATTTGAAAGCATCAATTCTTTAGCTCTCAGCCTTCTTTGTGGTTTAACTCTCACATCCGTACATGACTATTGGGGAAGAAAAAACTATAGCTTTGACTATATGGACCTGTGTTGGCAAAGTGATGTCTATGTTTGTCATAGCTTTCCTTCCAAGGAGCAAGCGTCTTTTAATTTCCTGGCTGCAGTCACCATCCACAGTGATTTTGGAGCCCAAGAAAAGAAAATCTGTCACTGCTTCCACTTTTAACCCTTCTATTTGCCATGAATTGATGGGACTGGATGCTACCAAAAAGCTCACTCTCAGAGATATGAGTTCATATGCCTATGGCAGGGAGTATCTGTATTTTCTACTAATATCCAATTAGATTTCTGATTATGAATGAATATGGACACCTTAGATTAATCTTGCAAGTGTTAGGTGTAAAGGGAGCTTTGAAAATTGAATTCGATTTTAGATGAGTGAAGAGTGAAAATCTGAGTTAAGCAAAGATGTCAGGTGGAAATCGTCAGTAGGAGGGCAGTTATAACTGAAGAAAGCTGTAGAATATTTTGAAAAGACAAAGAGAAGTAAAACAGAATATAAAGCAGAGAATGGAGTTTTGTGTGGAGGTAGAAAGGAAGAAAAAGCAAGAGAATAATTAAAACTTCAAAAACACAGTCCTTCACTTGAAAACCACACCGGGTTACTCAGCCCCTACTACTGGAAATCACCACACCATATATACATTATAGGAGTCCAAAGAATCAAAACGGTAACCATAACTTCAGTACCTGCTGGAACATATGGCCATAACAGGAAGCGAGCTCCAGGATACATACCTTGGAAATTTCTCTACCCCATTACACCCCAAAGTCTAGCAAGTTCCCCAAGACCACACTAGCCTGTAAGCTCCAGCATCACAGACTCACCT
>SJYV01034233.1:15551-40108 GCA_006410875.1 Neotragus pygmaeus | reverse complement strand
GACTGAGCAAGTGAACTGAACTGAAGGCCTTTTTGTCATCCGAATTTCTCAGAAGTGCAGTGGCTACACCCCCAATAATGTTTGAAGAGACTGCTACAGTCAAGGCCCTATGAACTCTTGAAATTAATACTTAAAGCCTCTTTGGAGGGTGGCAGAGGGAGAAAATGTATTTAGGAGAAACTTCTGGAAAGAGACTTCAGTAATCTGAATAGAGAGGATAGGCGAGGGAATGATGTTCCAGACAGGGAAGAGATCTTAGAAAGGATGAGGTCCAGACTTTGCAGCCTTCATGAAATTAACTATACAGCCGAGAGCTGTGACACTGGAATAGATATCCTGAACTATAAGTCTGTAAAAAGGTTGAGAAACAAATTTCTCTTAAATATAAGCAGCAAAAATGGCTTAGTTAGTTCCAAAACAAAATTATTATAAGAAGATAGAAAGCAAGAAGTAGAATAGGGTCCCTTCAGGTGGTGAAAGCATGGTTGGAGGATACGCCCAGAAAAGGAAGGCAATTATAACTTAATGCAAAATAAAACTAAACTTAAGAAAATCGCAGAAAAAAGAACAATATAAATCAAAAGTAGAAAAACTTTTCTTTAAAGTGTACTTGATTTGCAGTATTAGTTTCACGGCATAGTGATTAACCATTTCTATAGAGTATATCCATTTAGCGTTCTTAGAAAGTCCTCCCATGCTGTGCTGGCGTCCTTGGTGCTCGTCTGCTTTGCACACGGCCGTCCGTGTCTCAGTCTCCTGCCCCTGTCGTGGCCTCCCTTGTCCCCTTTCCCCACATAAACCATCGGTTTGTTCTCTTTACCTGTGAATGTGTTTCTCTTTTTTTATGTACATTACTAGTTTGTTTTACTTTTTATATTCCACATATAAGTGATAACATAGAGTATTTGTCTTTCTCTGTCTGATTTATGTAACAAAGCATAATTCTCTCTGGGTCCATTCACATTGTTGCAAAAGGCAGGATTTTATTCATTTTTACAGCTGATTAATATTCCATTGTGCCTATGTACCACATCTTCACTCATTCATTTGTTGATGAACACTAAGGTTGCTTCCATGTCTTGGCCATTGTAAGTGGTGCTGCTGTGAGCATTTGGGTGCATGTAGCTTTCTGAATCAGGAGAAGGCAATGGCAACCCACTCCAGTACTCTTGCCTGGAAAATCCCATGGACAGAGGAGCCTGGTGGGCTGCAGTCCACGGGGTCGCACAGAGTCAGACACGACTGAAGCAACTTAGCAGTAGCAGCAGCAGCTTTCTGAATAGTGTTTCCATTTTCTTTGGATATATACCCAGGAGTGAAATTGCTGGATTATATGGTAGTTCTATTTTCAATTTTTTGAGGAACCTCTATACTGTTGTCCAATATGGTTCTACTGATTTACACTCCTACTAACAGTGTACAAGGGTTCCCTTTTTTCCACATCCTTGCCAACATTTGCTGTTTGTGGGGTTTTTGATGATAGCCTTTCTAAAAGGCATGAGGAGATATCTCACTGTGGTTTTGAGTTGCTTTTCGCTGACAATCAGTGATGTTAAGCATCTATATATATACCTATTGGCCATTTGTATGTCTTTGGAACAAGTCTATTCTGATCTTCTGCCTGTTTTTTAATCAGGTTGCCTGTTTTTCTGATATTGACTTGCATGAGCTGTCACACATGTCAGTGGATGTGTGCATGCTAAGTCTGTCAGTCGTGTCCGACTCTGTGACCCCGTGGACTGTAGCCCACCAGGCTCATCTGTCCATGGGATCTCCCAGGCATGAATACTGGAGTGGGTTGCCATTCCCTTCTCCAGGGGATCTTCCCAAACCAGGGATCAAACCTAAGTCTCTTGCATCTCCTGAATTGGCAGGCAGATTCTTTACCACTAGTGCCATCTGGGAGGCCCATATATGTTGGACATTAATTCCATATTGGTCATATCATCTATAAATAGTTTCTCCCACTAGCTTGTCTTTTCAGTTTGTCAGTGGTTTTCTTTGCTATGCAAAAGCTTTTAACTTTAATTAGGTCACACTTGCTTATTTTTGCTTTTACTTCTTTTGCTTAGGAGACAGATCTGAAAAAATATTGCTATTATTTATGTCAAAGAGTTTTCTGCCTAGATTTTCTCCTAGAAGTTTTATGGTTTCAGGTGTTATATTTAGATCTTTAATCAATTTTGTGGTTTTTTTTTTTTTATGGTGTGAAGAAGTGTTCAAATCTCATTCTTTTACAAGTAGTTGTGCAGTTTTCCCAGCAGCATTTACTGAAGAGACTCTCCTTTCACAACTCTGTATTCTTGACTCTTTTGTCACATATTAATTGGCCATAAGTGTGTAGGTTTATTTCTGCAGTCTCTATTCTGTTTCTTGATCGATGTACCTGTTTTGTGCCACCTCCATGCTGTTTTGATTACTGTAGCTTTGTAGTGTAGTCTGAAGTCAAGATGCATGATACCTCCAGCTTTGTTCTTTTTTCTCAAGATTGTTTTGTAAATTTGGGGTTTTTTTATGATTACATGGAAATTTTAGGATAATTTGTTCTAGTTCTGTAGAAAATGTCATGGGTAGTTTGATAGCGATTTAATTAAATCTGTATATTGCTTTGGGTAGGTTGTGAATTTTAACAATATTTATTCTTCTAATCCCAGAACATGGGCTGTCTTTTCATTTCTTTGTGGTATGTTCAGTTTTCTTCATCAGTGTTCTATAGTTTTCAAAGTATAGTTCTTTCACTTTCTTGGTTAAGTTTCTTCCTAGGTATTTTATTTTTTGGACATAGTTTTAAACAGGATTATTTTCTTGCTTTTTCTTTCTGATCATTATTAGTGTATTGAAAAGCAAATGGATTTCTGTATATTAATCTTACATCTTGCAACTTAGTTGAATTCATTTATTTATATGATTTTTTGTGAAGACTTCAGGATTTCCTATGTAGAGTGTCATGCCATCTGCAAGAAGTTCCATTTTACCTCTTCCCTCCAAGTTTGGATGCCTTTTATTTATTTATTTATTTATTTTTGGGTCAGATTTCTGTGGCTAGGATTTCTAATACTGTGTTAAGTAAAACTGATGAGAATGGACATCCTTGTCTTGTTCCTAATTTTAGAAGAAAGGCATTTAGCTTTTCATTGTTGAATGTAATGTTGGATTTTTTAATCCAGCTGTAATCCAGCTGTGGATTGTCTTAAATGGCCTTTATTATTTTGAGATGTGTTCCCTCTCTACACAGTTTGATGAGATTTTTCATCATGAATGGTTGTTGAATTTTGTCGAATGTGTTTGTTGCTTCTATTGAAATGATCATGTGACTTTTATCCTTCCTTTTGTTAATGTGGTGTTGCACATTCATTGATTTGCAAATATATAACCATTCTTGCATCTTGGAATAAATCCTGCTTGATCATAGTGTATGATTATTTTAATATATTATTGAGTTAGGTTTACAAATATTTTGTTGACAATTTTTGCATCTACATTAATCAGATATTGGCCTATAATTTTCTTTTTCGTGTGTTATCTTTGTCTGGTTTTGGTATCAGGGTAATGGTGGCCTCTTAGAATAAACTTTGGAGTTTTCCCTCCTCTTGCATTTTTTTGGAATAGTTTGAGAAGGATAGATAATAATTCTCTTTTATGTTTTTGGTAGAGTTACCCTGTGAAGCCAGCTCCCCTCTGGACTTAAGTTTGCTGGGAGTGTTTTTGAATTACAAATTCAATTTTAGTACTGCTGATTCATCTGTTCAGATTGTCTATTTCTCTCTGATTTAGTCTTGATGGGTTATTTCTAGAACGTTTTTCCATTTCTTCTAGGTTGTCCAAGGTGTTGGCATATAACTGTTCATGGTTTTCTCTCTCTCTCTCTTTTTTTGTATTTCTGTGGTATTTGCTGTTATTTCTCCTCTTTCATTCCTTATTTTGTTTATTTGAGTCCATAAAGTAGAAAAATTCTTGCTGCTGCTGCTAAGTCACTTCAATCATGTCTGACTCTGTGCAACCCCATACCCCAAAGAAGAAATCCAAAGCAATGGAAGAAAGTAAATATGAAACATTCTAATTCAGGAAAATTATTTTTTAAAAAAAGACAATTTCAAAAGAAAATGTCTGGCCCAAATCTACATAAAAGAAGCGAGTCATTTATTTGGAAAAGGAAAGCAGATGAGAGGGCATAAGGGGGTGTAAAAGAGGACTTGCAGATAAAAAGAGAATAAGAGACATATCAGCCAATCAGTTGCATGGACTTTATTTTGATACTGATTCAAACAAACCAATTTTAAACACAATTATAAAGTTGAAACTGCATATCTGACAATATTAAGGAATTGTCATTTATAGATATGATAATGGCATTGTAGTTATGATTTTAAAAGATCTTTTATTTTTGGAGATACCTCCTTAAATATTTATGAATGAAATTATATGATGTCTGATATTTGCTTTAAAATAATAGATGAGGAGGGAAAGTAATGAGATAGAAAAAGCAACATTGGCCATGAGTTAATAATTGCTGAAGCAGTATAACAGTTAAATGAGATGGTTCATGGTATATTGTCTGCTTGTTATAGGTTTAAAATTATTTGCAACACAGAGTTTGAAAAGAATTTTTTTGTCCCCAGCAGGATGGATACTTCAAGCTTAGGCAAAATAAATTTTTTCCACTTTTCCTAAATAAACCTAAAGACTTCTAGATTGCCAGCTTATGGAAATCTTTCCCCTTGTGTTATGGTACCCTGCTGTAATTTTTCAGATAAATCTTCTTTAACATTAATTTAACTTCTTGTAACATCTGCTCAATTGAATGCATGTATCTGAGAGCATTTCATGGTGTTTTTTAGGATTGTGGAAAAGGGGTATTACAGTGAACGAGATGCTGCAGATGCTGTCAAACAGATCTTGGAGGCAGTTGCTGTAAGTATGACACGCCAGCAGTAGTGTAACTCTTGGTAATGTCTTCCTTTTACAGAGACGTCTTTAAGAAGTATATTTCAGTGACAAACCAAGAAATTTACAGAAAAACTGTACGAAATATTTACTAGAAGATGTTGAACAAAATTATATTTTCTGTTGATAGCTCAGACTCTGACAGATGCAGTCCTCATGTGTAATGCCATAAGTTTGTAAGGATCATTTCCATTCTGTTATTTTGAATAAGATCAGCCTTTGGTGCCTATGGTTGTCTTTTTCTCTCTGCATTTCTTGAGTTTTGCTCTGTACTGTTTTTGTTGTTTAGTAAGGAAGTGGGAAAAAGTTCAAAGAGATAAATATAGACCTTAGAGCATAGAGAGTGTTGACTTTTCTTTCAAGAAAAGAAATGAGTAAATTAGGAGAATAAATTCTGACAATTTTTTGAAAGGGAGAAGTGTGTTAACACTTTAAACTGGAATAAAGCTTTATAAGTTGATGGAAACATGCACCCCTATTTACACACAAAAAATATATAATTTTGAGTTCAATTGTATTGAATTAGTAGGGGAATATTTGTCTAGATAAAACAGACTCAATTGGTGAAAATCTTCCCATATTCGATGATCCTTTTATTGAATCTAAAGCCAGAACAAATTTAAAACAAAAACTGTATTATTTTACCTACTCACAAAGCTCTACAAAGCTTCAGTTTAGGAAGCAGGTTACTACATTCAAGGCAAACATTCTTTGAGAGAAGTTTTATAAAAATCAAATTTTCTCTGATTGCTGAAAATAAGGGTTAACTTGGAGAAAAAAATTAAAGTGATTTTTCTTAGTGTTTCACAGGTAGAAAGAAGAAATTTAAAACTTGTGAGAAGTAGCTGACATTTATGAAATAGTTTATTGTCAGCTACATGGTTCTAGAGAGCTATAAAAAATAAGACAGTTGGGAACTCTAAGTAATCATTGATATAGCTCACATTTCTTCTGAATCACACACTTTAAAGGCTGTATCTATGCTGGTTTTTGAACCCGCAGAAGTTGAAAACTTCAAGTTACTTGGGAAATATATTGCAAGCATAGATATATCCCTTAGGTGGCAAACCTTAAAACCCTTCTCTTTGCCCCATGTTGTCTCAGTTCTTGCCCCAAATATTTCACACTATTTGTGTAACTGTAATCTTGCTTCTTGTGCTTTTTAGATTTAGATAGCATTTTTAAAAGCTTTTACAGGGAATATGAAACTCCAGTACTTTGGCCACCTCCTGTGAAGAGTTGACTCATTGGAAAAGACTCTGATGCTGGGAGGGATTGGGGGCAGGAGGAGAAGGGGAAGACAGAGGATGAGATGGCTGGATGTCATCACCGACTTGATGGATGTGAGTCTGAGTGAACTCAGGGAGTTGATGATGGACAGGGAGGCCTGGCGTGCTGTGATTCATGGGGTCGCAAAGAGTCAGACACGACTGAGCGACTGAACTGAACGGAACTGACAGTGAATATGAAAGATGTTTCCCCTTTGGGCTTAAATTCATTCAGTCAGTCTTCAAGTGCAGTCTTTAAGCCTCCTTGATACTCAGCCTCTCGAGGTAAATTCCAGGTTGTCCCAAGTTAAACAGTCTAGTCAGTCTGGACATTTGGGAAGGGTCGTCATGTCATCTGTCATAAGCACAAGGCCAAAACTTAAAGCCCTCTTTTCTATTTACTTATAGAGATAACCAGGGAGTATTTCATCTCCTCTGGTAGCTCACTGTTTCTGCCACCTCTAGTCCTTTCCTTGTTACCACTGATATCCTGCTGTTCCTCTATTTTCAGAAAAATCACCGTCATTCTCTTTTATCCACCTCTGATGCTGCCTTCTCTCTTTTGCTAACCACAGTTCTCTTGGGTATATATTAATTTCAAAGCCATGAACTTGAAGCATGGAGAAACTTGCAATATAGACTGTATAGTTAATTTAACAGAATAAAAGGAAATGGTTGAAAAAATACTAAATATGTCTGCTACCTCAAAAAAATAGATTATTTTGTTTGAATTGTTTTAAATATTATAGTGATGGGCATGAAGTGTTGCAAAGTCATCTAACCCTTTACGGTTATGGGACAAATATGGTATCTGAACATTGAAGAAAGAGAGGAAATAAACATGATTATAAGGATGCAAAAAAGAATGAAATAGTGGAAGTTCCTTTTGTTAAATGTTTAAAATCTGTAATCTCCCCTAAAAAAGAAATACATTTAGCCTGTTAGAATTAAGATAAAGAATTAACGCTAGATATTGAAGAACTGGAAAGACAAAAGGGGAACACTAGGCTGATATATTGTAGAGGTAGCAGCTTTGAGACGCAGCCTCCTTTTGCACTGGAGAAACCCAGTAAAGAGGCTGGATGATTAAAGTTTAGAAGTGTAAAGGAGGCGCTCTGTAGTCCTGTGTGCAGACCGTCTGTGAGGAGCTGCCCATGAGGCTGCTCCTCAAACCTTGGAGAAGAGTGGTCTAGCCAACCAGTGCGGGTGTCACTGAAGAGGGGCCCAGGATTGGTTCTGTGAGCACTGGAAAAACTGGAAACAATGGCTGCTGTCCAAAGGATCTGCCCCTGCAAGGCTCAGAAAGGGAGCACGTGCCTTCATCCTCTTCCAGCCTCCACCGTCTCCCTGGTGCCCCCTAACACAGAGTCCTCTCTGGTTAGAGGAAGAGTGTGGCTGGTAACCAGTCCCAGCTTCACAAAGGACTGTAAAAGGCAAAGTTAAAGTTGAGAGACAAAGCCTTAACAAATGGTACTGTAAGTTATTTGCAAACAAAAATCAGTTCTCAAAATTTCTATTTCTATTCATAGACTCTTTAAAGTTTTCATAGTCTTTACTAATGTGTGTGAAATGGTTCTGGAGGTCAGTGAAAACAAAACAAATGCAGCAACATTAAAAGCTTACTATCTGTGTTTATAAAGGGCAGTGTATGTATTATTCAGCTTTACACTGTTTGACACATTTAAGTCTGCTTCCATCTGACCTCTAATCCTTGTTGACAGAACCAGTCTACTTTTTATAAAGATGGAAAGGGCTAGAACTTCTTTCTTCATCCTCCCTTGCTGCCAAGGGCATATGACCCAATCCTTACCAGTGGATTCTGAGGGGCCATCTATTCATGAACTGTTGGAAAAGTTTCCCTTTAATAAAAGGAGAACCAAGGGCAGAAAGGTCTTCTCTCCTCTTCACTGTCATCTTGGAGTCTATCTGTGATGCTGGGAGCTGCTTTGCTGTCTTGTAATTATGAAGAGAAACAGAACTGTGCTGAAGAAGGCAGAGAATGCATTTGGAGTTCTGTTGGACACCTCTCAGTATTTCTGCCGCTTTAAGCCCTGTGTCTTGTTACTTGAAGCGAGAGACACTGAGCTTACTCTTGAATAAACTTCTGAGTATCTACTAACCATGGTTATGTGTCAGAGCACACTGCGTGCTTTCCATCCGTGCAAATGTGACACGAGGGCATACTCCTGGACAGAGAGACTCTGGTGCTGCACTTGTCTAAGAACCGAGCTTCACCGAGTGTGAGACACACACCCGCGTGCCGCGTGCTTGCCTGCTAGTCACTCCGTCGCACCTGACTGTGCGACCCGCGGACTGCAGCCCACCAGGCTCCTCCGTCCGCGGGACTCTCCAGGCAGGAATACTGGAGTGGGGTGCCATTGCCTTCTCCAGGGGACCTTCCTGACCCAGGGATCCAACCTGCATCTCTTGCATCTCCTGAATTGGCAGGCAGATTTTTTACCACTGCACCACGGGAAGCCCCCCACATACTGTTAAATCAGGATTAAGTCTGATTCAAAGGGACGGTGAGGCTTAAGGTTGCTAACAATAAGCTTCCTAGTGGCTCTTGTTCTTGTGGGTGTTGTTCCTGCTTGGGTCCACTTATTGTCAATAAAAAGATTCTTCTGAGGAGTTAATTAGCATTAAGAGACTAGAACAGCAAATGTGGGTGGTTTTGTTGTTTGAGTTTGTCAGTTCCTGTGATACTTACTTTTTTTCTGGGGAGATTTTGTCTCTTATTATTTTCGTTTGAGCATTGATCTCTGGAGGATGGATTTTGGTGCAAGGCTGAAGGCATTAAAATACTATAATGAGAAGTTTACCAGTAAAAAGTAAATGTAGTTTCTAAGAATTGAGAGATTACATCCATCAGAGAAGAAATAACATACAGTTCTGTTAATATTCTAATGTTTTTTATTTATAAACATAGAATAAAATAGATCAGTGGCTCAGGCATAGCAGGGGCATTTTATCAGAAAAAAAAAATTGGAGTAAAAATAAATAATCTACATTCTTAAAATTATAGCTCAGTATTAAGAACGTGGAGATCTAAAAATAATGCCTGGGAAGGAGGTATTTTTCTCTAATGTATGGAATGTTTCTGTACTTCATTATTGGCAATGATAATAATATCAAAAGTTTTAAAAATTCTGAGTGGGCTTCTTTCTTTTGATTACCAGGTGAATCACAATAAATTCTGAAGTACATGTCTAGAAATTTTCCAATTTCTATATATAAAACATCATGTCAATTGTTACATTCTAAATGACTTGGTGCTTCTGTAAATGTTGGATGATGTCAGTAATTCAGTTCAACCATTAGCTAATTCTCTGGTATGTGCCAAAATCTTGGATACAGAGATTAAGTTCACTAGTTTATAGAGCATATAGACACATTGACACATACCTGTAAGAATATATATGTGTACCAACTGATGCATTTTGCAAATTCAAAGACATTACAGAAGGCAAAGCTATTCAAAACATCTAGAAAGAAACTGAATCAGAAAAATCTTGCCAGAGGAAGTTATGTCTGTGTTGGGTTTTAAAAGAAAAAGATTCTTGTTTGGTAGGCAACCAGTATGAAAAAAAAGGGAATTTCAGGAATATTCCTTTTCTACAATAAATTGTTATAGATCATAATAAACCAAAGGCAAAGGCATGAACTGCTGGTCTTTGGATATTGCTAAAAAGTAAGGCTCACTTGAGAACTGGGGCTTCAGTGAGAGGCAGGGGACCTGTCCTGAGAGGCTTGCATGATTTGTGAAAGAGGGTCCGTGTTTCTGTGGGTGAGGAGGCCTGAGGGACTCCAACTGCAGGACCACCCTTCCCCGTGGTAGCCTGATGTCCAGGAGCAGGGAGGCCAATGAAGAGGTTGAGATGTCCAGCAAGAAACGAAAATCATCTGAAGCAGCATGGTTTGTGATGTTGTGAGTGAAATATGCTAACAGCTAAGCCCATGCAGAGCTCCCCTTGGACTTGCCCTGTCAGTATTTATTAGTGAAGACTTATTTATATGTGAAGACCTAGAGAGGATGAGAGTTAACCAGAGTGTGGAGCGTGTAGAGCAGAGGACCTGCAGGGTTGACCAGAACCCGACTGATCTGCCCCCCACACCTCACCCGCAGCGCCGTGCCGTCTCCCCTCCCCTCCGCCCTCCTGCTCTCCAGGCTTCACTCACTGCCTTCTCATGGTTTCTCTAGTGGCTTTTTTCTTCAATTTCCGTTTCCTTCTCCTACATATTTCCCTTTTGCACTCTTCTTTTGCCTGTCCTCCGGCTGAAAACAAGTGATGAATAGCACAACAACCGGAAAAACTAAAAAAATCGTTTAAGAGACCAACCAAAGCCTCTAGCTCAGGGTGACCGTGTTCCCCACACAGAGCCGTTCGTCCTGAGGAGAGCTTAGAAAGTAAACATGAGACACAGTCCCTGTGTCTGGGAAAATTTAACAGGAAAAAGAGAATAAAAATAACATCTAAGTTACCTTCCTTTGAAGGAAATACCTCAGAATTGAGATGAATGTCTTCACTATTGCAGAAGCCTATTGAAGGGTTACGAACGTGAGATCGCTGAGTAGACATGACCTGATTCTTACTTAATGTCCTTGCATTGCAGTCTTTAGAAGTTCATTTTTTAAAATTAATTAATTAATTTTTTTTAACTTTATTTTACTTTACAATACTCTATTGGCTTTGCCATACATCGACATGAATCCACCACAGGTGTACACGAGCTCCCAATCCTGAATCCCCCTCCCACCTCCTACCCNAATTTTTTTAACTTTATTTTACTTTACAATACTCTATTGGCTTTGCCATACATCGACATGAATCCACCACAGGTGTACACGAGCTCCCAATCCTGAATCCCCCTCCCACCTCCTACCCCACAACGTCTCTCTGGATCATCTCTGTGCACCAGCCCTAAGTTCATGCACAACTGTTGTTCAGATTTCAGTTGCTGAAGGAATGAGAGCCACAGAATCTGACTGTGGAGCAGCAGAACCGAATAACCTCAAGAAAGGGCAGGAAAGATTAATCGTGGCAGTATTTTTTTTAAAGCATAAAAAAGGAAAATGTAGTCACAAGAGGACTACCCAGAACGTCCTTATGTGATGGGAACGGCACAAAGGCACACATTGTTTCTGTTTATATAGATGATCTACAAAGATTAATGTGAATAAAGAGGAATAAAAAAAGATGGGGATTTCACCTATAAGGGGATATGTTTTTAAGAGAGGTGATACGTTTTAATTCTATTTTAAAATGCTTATTCCAAGCAGGTGTATGTTGGGTATGAGAGGATATTATATTGTCACATCGTGATACCTTTTCTGTTTTAAACAAACCTTACTCTAATTGGCAATTGGGCTATTTTCTGTTCCTGTTATGCCGTATTGCACATCTGTTCCTCTGACCCTCAATGCTCTGCGAAGCTGAAATTCAGCAAAAGCTGAGCAAAGATTTCTACCACCCACGGTGGGGTCTCTGGGAGGACAGCCTCTTCTTCATGTTGGCGTAGTTTGTGTGTGACAGCCTCTTGAATGGGCTGCAAGGGAATGACTCCCAGCTGGAGATTCCTTCGTCAGCGATCCCCTTTTAAGGAAGAATGTTGAGTGGGAAACATCAAAGTATTGTGGCTTGAAGGTGAACAGTGATCCTTCTTTGCAAGTGTGCTTCTTTCCAAGGATTGGAGAGTAACTGTGAGACTCTAGCTGACACTTTTCGTGTCATCTTTCATGGGTCATCTACTGAAGCTTGGGGGCAGGACCGGGAAGTTTCTCTCTGTGCTCTCTGGTAGTGGTTGCCTGCCCCAATGCTGAAGTATTCTCTGTCTTCAGAAAATGAAGTCTTCTTTTGAACTATATGGGTCATTGTGAATCTTCTACATTTGATGTCTTTGACCTATTTGTTGTTGCTCAGTCACTCAGTCGTGTCTGACTCTTTGCAACCCCATGGACTGCATGCAGCACGCCAGGCCTCCCTGTCCATCACCAACTCCGGGAGTTTACCCAAACTCATGTCCATCGAGTCAGTGATGCCATTCAACCATCTCATCCTCTCTCAACCCCTTCTCCCACCTTCAATCTTTCCCAGCATCAGGGTCTTTTGAAATGAGTTGGCTCTTCTCATCAGATGGCCAAAGTATTGAAATTTCAGTTTCAGCATCAGTCCTTCCAGTGAATATTCAGGACCAATTCTTTTTAGGATTGACTGGATTGATCTCCTTGCCGTCCAAGGGACTCTCAAGAGTCTTCTCCAACACCACAGTTCAAAAGCGTCAGTTCTTCAGCTCTCAGCATTTTCTATGGTCCAACTCTCACTTCCATACCTGACCGCTGGAAAGACCATAGCCTTCACTAGACGGACCTTTGTCAGCAAAGTAGCGTCTCTGCTTTTCAATACCCTGTCTACAATTGTCATAGCTGTTCTTCCAAGGAGCGAGCATCTTTGAATTTCATGGCTGCAGTTAAAAAGAAATTATTTGCGGAGCAGTTAATTCAGAAATACTGTTTGAAAAATGAATAATTATCTGGAAGAGTAAGGTAGGTAGAATACTTTTCTCTTTTAAATTTCTGGTTCAGAAGAAGCACTTTCAGGTATTATTATAATAATAGTCTTGTTAACTTCATTCCTTCAACATGGGATTTTGATTTTAGTATTATTAAATAATTCAAAAACAAATTCTGAAAAAGTTTTACAAAGTATTTTGCCTGCCTCATAAATGAGAGATGTATAATTCAATGGAAGATGTCAAAGTAACCAGTAGACAGAGGCCTAGTTCATAGCCTGTAGCACCACCCATGGAAACAGAACTTTACTTGATGTCTTGTCTTTGGTGCAATCTCAAGTGTGTAGCTTCTGAACAAGGAGTGCTCACAAAAAATCCAGCTTGCTGACTTTGGCTAAGACTGAGAGTTTCTCAACAGAAGAAACAGGGGCACTAGTTTCATTTGGGTAGGGCGGTTCTTTGTAGGGGTTTCGCATCAACGGCTTTGTTAACCTGTTCAGGCTGCTGTAACAGAATACCACGGATTGGAAGGCTTAAAGAAAAGGCATTTATTTTCTCAGTTCTGCTGCTGCTACTAAGTTGCTTCAGTCGTGTCCGACTCTGTGCGACCCCGTAGACAGCAGCCCACCAGGCTCCCCCGTCCCTGGGATTCTCCAGGCAAGAACACTGGAGTGGGTTGCCATTTCCTTCTCCAATCATGAAAGTGAAAAATGAAAGTGAAGTCGCTCAGTCATGTCTGACTCTCAGCGACCCCATGGACTGCAGCCCACCAGGCTCCCCCGTCCCTGGGATTCTCCAGGCGAGAGCACTGGAGTGGGGCGCCATTGCCATCGCTACAGTTCTGGATGTCCCCAAACAGGACACCAGCTTGGTCCGATTCCAAGTGCGGGCTTGCCCTGGTTTACCAACTGCAGCCTTCCCGCTCTGTCCTCACAGGGGAGAACAAGTCTGGTCTTCCCATCATCTTCTGAGGGCCCTGATTCCATCACAGGAATTCCACCCTCCAACCTCATCTAAACTTACCTCCAAACTTACCTCCAAAGGCTTCAGCTCCAGATAACATTCCACTGGGGATTAGGGCTTCAACAGATGAATTCTGGGGGGACACGAATATTCAGTTCCAAGCGTCTGTGAATTCCATGGCTGCAGTCACCATCTGCAGTGATTTTCGAGGCCCAGAAAATGTCTGTCACTGTTTCCACTCTTTCCCCTTCTATTTGCCATAAAGGGATGGGGCTGGATACCATGATCTTTTTTTTGAATGTTGAGTTTTAAGCCAGCTTTTTCACTCTCCGCTTCATTCATCAAGAGGCTCTTTAGTTCCTCTTCACTTTCTGCCATTAGAGTGGTATCATCTCCATATCTAAGGTTATTGATATTTCTCCTGGCTATCTTGATTCTAGTTTGTGATTCATCCAGCCCAGCATTTCACATGATGTATTCTGCATGTAAGTTAAATAAGCAGGGTGACAATATACAGCTTTGATGTACTCCTTTCCCAATTTTGAACCAGTCCATTGTTCCATGTCTGCTTCTAACTGTTGCTTCTTGACCTGCATACAGGGTTCTCAGGAGACAGGTAAGGTGGTCTGGTATTCTGATCTCTTTAATAATGCTCTGTAGTTTGCTGTGATCCACAGAGTCAAAGGCTCCGGTGTAGTCAATGAAGCAGATATAGGGGTTTTTCTGAAATTTCCTTGCTTTTTCTAATATCCAACAGTAAACTGTTCATTTACTAACTGCAAAATACCCAGTATATTTGTTTTTCTATTTCTGACTAACGAATTACCACAAATTTAGCAGCTTGAAATAGCTGATTATCTCTCAGTTCTGTAGGTCAAGTCAGAGGATTCTGTTGGGTTCCATGCTTAGTCTCACAAAACTGAAACCAAGGTGTTAGCTGTGCAGGTGGCTATTTGGAAACTCTGAGGAGGAGTCTGCTTCTAAACTCATTGAGCTCCCCAGCTCCCTGGCCAGGTCCACCTCCACATGTTTGTGCGGCTGGTGGCCCTGTTCCCGCACTTTCAGCCAGGGCCTGCTTTCAGCGCCTCAGGGCTGCCTCATTCCTTGCGACACACGCCTCCCCACAAGCTCAGGGAGAAAGTGTTTCAAATCTCTGACTTCCTTTTCTGCTGCCAACCAGAGAAAACTCTCTGCTTTTCAAGGGTGCATGTGATTTGATTAAACCTACCTAAAATTATCTTCCTGTTGTCATGTAAATTAATATAGTCCAAGGAATGCTGTCTCATCACATTTGTAGAATCTACCGACACTCAGATGGATGGGCATTTATTATAATAGCTAATTATACATGGGGGTCATTCATAAAATTCTGTCTGTTACACCCAGACCAACCTACTGTTACTAATCAAAATGTGATGCATTTATTTCCTAACATAATGTATTCAGTCTAATTAACTCAAAACGTGGATTATATGGGAAAGTAAATTAGGAATCCAAAATTCCACATTCAAGGATAAACTTGCATGTCATTTGTTCTCAGGCCTTTCCAGGACTCACTCACTAACAAGTGTTCCGTACTTCATTTGTGTTCTTGTGCATTTCTACTGTGCTCTCCTGAGTGGTTTTTTTTTTTTTTTTTTTAATGTTATACAATCAATTCTGCTACTTCAGAGCATTAACCACAGCAAGTATTTTCAACGGTTTTCAAAACTATTTGTCATGTCTTAGAAAACAAGCTGAAACATAGATCAGTGATCAGAAAGAAGAAATGATGGCTGTGGCTGAGGCTATGTGGTGTCTTGCATAAAAAATATAAATAATGCAATATGCTTAAGTGCATTTATTTTTATGTTGCAGTCTTATTTATTTCTTTGGTTAACAATACACTTTGGAAACTTTTTCCATTGATGTATTAGTTTCCTGTTGCTGCATCACAAATTACCACAAAGTCAAACACTTATGGCACCATACGTTATCTTACAGTTCTGTAGGTCAGAGTGAGACTCAGCATGAATAGACTCACATCAAGGTATCATTAGGCTGTGCTGCTCTCCGCAGGCCAGGGGAAAGAATATGCTTCCAAGCTTATTCTGCTGCTTATGATTGTCTCAATACCTGGCCTTCTCCATCTTCACACCAGCAAAGGCACGTCAGATTCTTCTCATGCTTTAGGTCTGTTTCACTGACTCTTCTGCCTGCCTCTTCTGCTTCTAAAGGCTCATACAGTTACTCTGGGACCATCTGAATAATCCACGGTAATCTGTATTTTAAGGCAACAGTGATTCATAATCCTAACTACATCTGCAAAGCCCACTCGCCATGCTGCATGGCGTGTTCACAGTCCTGAGACTGGAGCATAGAGCGTTCTTTGGGACCGTAATTCTATCACATTTAATACATCTGGATTTTTTCCTTTCTTTAGTTGCTATGTGGTTTTTCATACTATGAGTTCTATAATTTACCCAGTTCAAATCAAGTAGTTTTTTCTAATTTTAAAACTTATACATAATATTGTGATAAATATCCTTGAGGCATATTATGTACAAGTGAAAATATTTAGTATATATTCCAAGAAGTAACTTTCATGAGAGAAATGATATATTCATTTTACATTCTTTTATGTATGCTGTTAAACTGCAAGGCTTTACCAATCTAGTATCACTGATACTTTGAATCTGCCTCTTTATCAGCGTGTACATCTGACCAATCCTGATCATTATATTTTCTTTTCTATTCTTTGCTCTGTTTTTCAGTAATTTTTATGTATTTTTATGTGTTTTTCTCTTGTTGGTCTGTAGGAGCGCTCTCTATATTCAAGTCTTAACCTTTAATATATATATATAATCTTTTGTATATACATATATGTCTTTGTATGTAATCTATAGCATATACACAGATAGATTAAATGTTTTCTCCTAGTTTTGCTTTGTGTGTATTGTCTTGCATTATTTTCTCATCAAATTTTTAAGGGTTTTTAAAACTGGCTCTAAGATTTTTAATTTTTTATATCTTTCTTAGGAAGTCGTATCTTATTCTCTCTCTCCCTCTCTCTTTTTCTCTCTATATGTACTTAAACAATCTCGTGTACTTACTCTCAAATCCTTTTGGGTGGTTTTGTTTTGTTCTTATCCTTTTCTTAGTTTAATAGCTTTTTAATACACACATATGAGTTTGATCCATCTTTGTTTACTTAATCCATATTTGTTTGTTTGACAGCTCTATGTGAAAGTATCAGTTTGTTGTTATGTTAGTGAACTCGTGTGTGCATTTCTGTTTTTAGTTCTCTGGTGACTCCTTTTATAACTTTAAGCAAAATTCTCTCGTCATATCTTTGTTTTATACCAGTGTGGTTTTCACTGTTTATATTCTGCATCTTACTCATTTGTTTGAATTCTGCCTTTAAGTGGACTTGATGCTCATCACTAGCCCTTCATCACAGTTTTTTCCTCTTATTTCTTAACTGGCTGGATTTACTAAAGGAGATCAGTCCTGGGTGTTCATTGGAAGGAATGATGCTAAAGCTGAAACTCCAGTACTTTGGCCACCTCATGCGAAGAGTTGACTCATTGGAAAAGACTCTGATGCTGGGAGGGATTGGGGGCAGGAGGAGAANTGCAAGGAGATCCAACCAGTCCACTCTAAAGGAGATCAGTCCTGAGCGTTCTTTGGAAGGAATGATGCTAAAGCTGAAACTCCAGTACTTTGGCCACCTCATGCGAAGAGTTGACTCATTGGAAAAGACTCTGATGCTGGGAGGGATTGGGGGCAGGAGGAGAAGGGGATGAACGAGGATGAGATGGGTGGATGGCATCACTGACTCGATGGACGCGAGTCTGAGTGAACTCCGGGAGTTGGTGATGGACAGGAGGACTGGCATGCTGCGATTCCTGGGGTCGCAGAGTCTGACACAACTGAGCGACTGAACTGAACTGAACCGACTGACTCACCAAGTGGTTTGGGTTTTTGTTTGTTTGTTTTGCTTTGGGTTTGTTTTTTCTGTTCCCAGAAGGGCATAGCAACAATACATTCCCCAATTTTTTTTCATAACTTTTTTGGCCACTTTATATTTTCAGGATGCTTTGTAACTTTTGTGGGAGTGGGACCTTTGGTCCTAACCTCCGCATTCTGTACCTGTTCCTTTATAATCTCCTGGCACTGAATGCTGCCTTGCAGAACTGACATCAATTTGCTATTCCCCTTCTTACAGATGACTTACTTTTTTTCTGCTTAGAGGTCTACGAATCCCTTCTTTATCCTTGAAGTTCAGGTACTTAAGCAGGTGCATGTCAGTTTTCATAGCTCTTTCTCTGTGGGAAAAGCAGCAATAGCATTTTCCCTTTTAAAATCATGCACAAGCTTGGAGAGGTTGTGCAAACAGTGGAACCAAAGCTGTGGAAGCTACCAGTCTAAGTTAACTGCACGCCAGGCGTCTGTACAAGTCTCCCTCACTGGCCTTTGGGAGTCTGGTCTCTTACATTTCATTCTGTACAGAAGTCCACTAAGTGAGGCAGTCTCATGGGTTCTGATGATTCTCTGCACTTGTCTCCAAGTCAAAGCAGGTGGAACATTTGGGCTCTTTTGGTTTCGGTGATCCCCTGGCCCAATTCTTAGACAACTGCTGAGCCCTGTCTAAGGTTCTATCCCTCTCCTTCATCCCCTGAATTAAATTGTTAAGCTAAATGCATATATTTGTTCTCACTTTTTCCCTTTTAGACTTCCTGAGAGATTAAAGTTTAGAATTTAAATAAAGCTACTCTCTTCTCTGTATTCTCATGGCGTTTTCTACTACTGCTGTGAAGCACTGACCACACTTTATTACGGCTGGCTGTGCATAGCCCTGCCTCCTGAAATAGGCAGAAGTAAGGGCTTACTCATCTATGTCTGTCATCTGTTTCCTCTGCCCTCTGCTCCCCTCTCCACACAGTGTGTCCTCCTTTGTATTCATAGCACATGACAGGGANGTGTGTGTCTGTGTCTGTGTGTCTCTGTGTCTCTGTGTGTCTCTTTGTTTGCACGTGTGTATCTGCACACGTGTCTGTGCACGTGTGCACACATATGTGCACATGTGTATCTCTGTGTGTGCATGTGTGTTTGTGTGTGTTTCATGTGTGTGTCTTTGTGTGTGCACGTGCATGTCTGTGTGTGCACGTGCGTGTGTCTCTCTGTGTGTCTTTGCACATGTGTGTATCTATGTGCGCACACGTGCATGTCTGTGTCTGTGTGCATGTGTGCACACGTGTGTGTTTGTGTGTCTCTGTGTGTGCAGGTATGTGTATGTGTCTCTGAGTGTCTGTGTTTCTCTGTGTGTGTCTGCACATATGTGTATGTGTTTGTGCACGTGTGTGTGTCTGCGTGTGTGTTTGCACATGCATGTGTGTGTACCTCTATGTGTGTCTGAGTCTGTGTGTTGGTAACTAGGTTTCAGACACTGGATGTCGGGCTGCCCGGGTGATCCCCACAGAGGGTTCTTGGGCAGCCCTGCAGGAAGGGAGAAACCCAGGGGGCTGGGCAGTCTCCCCGAGGCGAGGGGACAGAGTGGAGTGCGGGAGGGGGAGGCCAGCGTCTACCAAGCAGGTGTGGGGGCAAGGGTGGTCTCCAGGGAGCTGCAGGTGGCCCCTCCCCGGATCCTAAACTGACGAGACTGTGCATGAAAAGGAGCAGCCCACGGCCAGGACAAGAGCCTCGGGTTAGAGGGAACGCTACTTGTAGCTCTCACAGGAGTGGGAAGAGAAAACAAAATTAACAGTTTAAATGCAGACCGCAAAAGGATCAAACTTTTCTCAAGTAGCGCGACCTGGATGCACCCAGAACAAAGCTAAAAAAGATCACAAATGTATCTGTGTTTGTCAAGCAGCCAGCAGGACAAACTCACAATATGCCTAGTGAAAAATAATGAGGAATACATGCAGAAGGCGCACCCAGAGTGAGACTGCATGAAAGCATGAGGATATTCAGTCAATACAAACAGACTTGGAAGTGACCCAGATGAGGGGCTTCCCTGGGAGTCCAGTGGGTAAAAGTCTGCCTGACAACAGTCCCCGCTCTAAAGGAATTTCTCTCTTACTTTGATAAGCAAGTACATAATTAACTGCGGTAACAGTACGAGAGGGTTATAGGGATATGAAGAAAATGCTATTGGTGGGGGGCAAGGAAAATATTTATTTGTGGGATTAGAGGAAAATTTCAGAGAGGAGGCAGTATGCCATCTGGAATGAAGTGTTCTTGATGGTGTTGCTGTGGTAACAAATTACCCCCATTCCTGGTGGTTTAAAACAGCTATTTTATTCCGCTCATATATTCTCTGGGTCAAGACTCCAGACAGGGCACAATAGGAATGATAGTCATCTGCATTTCGTAATATCTAAGACTCAAAGGTTGGGAACTTGATAGCTAGAGGCAAGGATCATTTCAGGGTGTCTTCACCCTCCTAATACTCGATGCCTGTCACCTGGACTCAGCCAGGGCAGTCAACTTGAACAGCCGTACTTGGCTTCTCCATGTCACCCGGTTTTCTTACAGCACTGAGATCTTAGGATAATCGATTGTTTTAGATGGCAACACAGGGATCTGATAAAGAGTCTCTAGCAAGCCAGACAGGAGTTGCAGTGACTCATGTAATCTAACCTCAGAGGTCACACACTGTCACTTCCACTGCATTCTGTTGGTCACTAGTCAAGTCAAACCAGATTCAAAGAGAGGAAAGGAAGCTCCACTTCTGGATAGGGAGCGGCAGGATTCTGGAAGAGCATTGGAGATGAGTAATACTGTTTCCAGAATCTGTAGAAGGTACACTTTGGCACATGAAAGATTCGTTTTATTTGGGAACCAGATGAAAATATATCGGCATGAGCTAGCAAAGCTAAGCAGCGAGAGCACGGTGAGGCCTGTCCCAGCGTGGTGTATAGCTAGGAATTGGGGAAAATTTTGAAGGGCCTTTAATTTTCATGTTGAAGAGATTAGACTTTAATTTACAGGCATCCTGGAACCCTTAAATTGTTTTTGTTTTTAGACTAGAGGATTGGCGTGAGTTAATCTTGTATTTTAGAGAGATGACCCGGGTACGGGGCTGTTTGTATAGACGCAAATGCTAATAGTGTCGGTAGAGAATAGGAAGGATTATACTAAGTTGTGAGAATATAAATGAAAGAGATATGAGATATATTCTGGAGATAGAATTATGAGTATAAACCATATAGTCATAGGCAAGGAAGAGAAAAGAAGACATCAAAGATGAAATAAACGAGAGTGCCCAGAACCTGGCTGCTTTGTCTGGCACGTATTGCTCTGGCCCTGAGATACTCTACAGATGAAGGAAGGTCCCGGGATGCTCTTCGTCAAGGCTATGGATCTCACCGCCAGTCTTACCCATGCCTGTTGATCTGTAGTAGTGGGTACAGTCTTCGCTTCTCATGTATGCTGCTGACAGTTCTGAAGGTGTCACAGAGTAGAGGTTGAGGATAAAAGCAGTGGTGACGTCAGGTTTCCAAAGCAAATGTGACACATAAGTAAATTGCTTACTTTGACATCCTTACTTAAATTTATGTATATTGGTACTAAGCTTTCTGAGCAAATGCATGCAGTTTAATTTTTCTTCCCAGTAAGAGAACTGTAGTCAGAATACTGTTTTCTTTTTTTAATGACTGGTTTTTCTTTGTCCTGTTAGATTTTTAAAGAGATTCACACTCAGCTCCCTCTTACCAACTCCTGAGACATTATCAATTAACCACACACAGCCCATCGAACACAGCATAGCTGTAATTAAACTAAATTACTATGCAGTAGCTCTCATTACACAATGACACAGTTTTTATTAGGACCATAGAGAGAGTTTAATTACATGTCTAGACACCCCCTGAATTCATGGCAGCGGTGTTATCTTTGTCTGTTTAAGAGAGAATTTGAGCTTTTGGTGATTGCATTTTTTGAAAGACCAAATGATAAAATAAGTTTGGGAGTTTTTTCTTTTAATTCCACATTCTACTTCAATGCATATTTAAGAACCATTTTTACATCTGTGGATGTAAATGTTTCCCAAGAAAAGTACACAGAATTTCATTCTTTGTCATATTTGATAAACATTTCATTGCATCCAAAACCTTTTTTTCAAATACGTCCCAAATTTCCTCTCTTACCTTATTATGCATAAATCATGTACTGTAGTCTGAAGCATAGCCACCTCATCATAATATTCCCAGCTTCTCCATGCCCGAGCAGAAGCCCCGCTCTTTGCTGGAGGACGGCGTGCCCTTGACGCGTAGCCCCANATAAACATTTCATTGCATCCAAAACCTTTTTTTCAAATACGTCCCAAATTTCCTCTCTTACCTTATTATGCATAAATCATGTACTGTAGTCTGAAGCATAGCCACCTCATCATAATATTCCCAGCTTCTCCATGCCCGAGCAGAAGCCCCGCTCTTTGCTGGAGGACGGCGTGCCCTTGACACGTAGCCCCACCCTGCCAGGCAGCGTCTCTACACCGGATGCGGAGCCCGTCTGCATGTGGCTCCAAGCCCCTGCGCGCCCGAGCGTGCAGACCCAGGCGTCCCTTTCCTCCTTTCGTGATCCAGCCTGACCTCTCCTCTCTCATTACAAAAGCACGTTTGGAGCTCCCTTCTCTGTAACTGCAGATCATTTCTGGACCTTTTCCCAAGCTTTTCATTGTCTCCTGAGTATCACCTCTTTTAATTGGTTAAACCGTTTCCATTGCCTCCATTCCTAAAAACTTCATTTTTCCTAAAATCTGACCATATACATTGGAAATAAGAGAATGGAATTATCACAGGCTTATCCTTCCTAAGCAATCTCAAAAGTTCGCTCACTTGCTCTGACTTTGCATACAAATACATTTTAGACACTGATTTATTTGTAGATTACATTAAAACATTATTTTAGTTTTCTTTATATTTTTGTACTCTGTTCAGTTCAGTTCAGTTCAGTCACTCAGTCGTGTCTGACTCTTTGCGATCCCATGAATCGCAGCATGCCAGGCTTCCCTGTCCATCACCAACTCCCGGAGTTCACTCAGACTCACGTCCATCAAGACAGTGATGCCATCCAGCCATCTCATCCTCTGTCGTCCCCTTCTCCTCCTGCCCCCAATCCCTCCCAGCATCAGAGTCTTTTCCAATGAATCAACTCTTTGCATGAGGTGGCCAAAGTACTGGAGTTTCAGCTTTAGCATCATTCCTTCCAAAGAAATCCCAGGGCTGATCTCCTCCTGTCAGCATGTCTAAATCAGATCACATCACTTTTTCCATCATTTTCTTGCCCCATAATTTATTATTAAGTGAACGACTTAATAATTGCTATTGATAGCAATGATTTTTTTCAAGTCTTCAGTGAATGTTTTCTTGGGATTGAATCTAAGGAAAATAGTATAGGTAAAATGATATTTCCACCATAAATAGATTAAATAGACTGTTAGGCTAAATAGACTGTTCCTAGAAATATGTACTTAATAGGACTTTCATAACATACACATATATAAATAGACAGGAAATTAATTTCAACCTGTTAAAAGCACCCATGTTTCCCAGTCTGATTCTGTACACCAGGAGGCTCATATCAAAGTCAGAAATAAGGATTGGAGTCCGACTGTTCTTCACGACCTCTTTCTTCTCCTGTCATCTGCTCTAGCATGACACCCCAGGTTTGTCTACCCAATGCCATTCATAATTGCCCTCTCTAGAAAAGCATTTCTTTCCCCATGATATTGCCACTCCAGCAAACATTTTCCAGCAAAGCTTTGCCATAGCCAAACACTTCAAGCCACATCTGTAATCTAATACAGGGTTCACATCGGAACCTCCTCCAGGGTCAGCGGCAGGTCTGGTCCTCAGGCCCACCCCTGGGGTCCAGGGGGCTCTTTAGTTTGCAGACAGAAGTCTGTGGGCGTGCTCACTCTTCACCAGCATGTCATTGTGGCTGGGCAATAATTTATGAACATTTTAGACATGAAAGAAGCTGAATGGAAAACTAAGAGATGAATTTTCAAGTGTCTTTCCCCGAACTCCCGAGGCTTATGTTGTATTGCATACTCAGGTAAAGTTCAAAGGATATGAAGAAATTAATTCAGCCATAGCAATCAACTTAATACTGCTACAGAAAAAATATATAATTATTCAAAATGTTATTTTGAAGATGAAACCCTTTTGTCTGATCTTATAACTATAATATTCTTACTGGATTTTGGCTTTTCTCAAAGTGATGCTGTAAATATCGTTTATCTAACTGATACTCACTGAGAACTTCTGAGGTGACTAAGAGCTATTATCCAGTAAATATAGTATGTTTCATAAACACATAGATGCCTTACTTCAGCTAAATGTATCAAAGTGATGTTGCTATGGAAATATATTACTATAATGTAAGCAGAAGAATTTAAACTTCTGACATTAATAATGGCAAATGAATAAAAGGTGCAGATTGCCATAATTCTTGAATATGTAAGCTCTTGACTAAAAAGTAAAATAACATACATGTGTATAGGAAACTATTTATTTATTGTTCATTCAAAAGTATTGATTGAGTGCACATTTAGCATAGGCACTGTATAGAAAACTGGGTATCTGGGGATCCAGGTAAAAATGTCCTTGTCTTTATGGAGTTTTCAGTCTAGCAAGGGAGATGTTCCTTAACATAAAGCTTGCAAGAAACAGACATGATTTAAAGAAAAATAGAAAGCATCGTGAGAGCATATAAGAGCGAGAGTGCCTTAGAGAGCATGTTAATCTGGTACAGCCTCCCCTAGGACCTGACTGACAGCTGACAATGAGGATGAGGAGAGCTGGCCTAGTCCTGGGATAGTTCTGTGCTGAAAGCGGACTAGCGAGGGGGGGGCGGGGGGACCCTGCTGGTGAGGCGCTGCCA
>SJYV01034233.1:0-12012 GCA_006410875.1 Neotragus pygmaeus | reverse complement strand
TGCATATAAGTTAAATAATAAGCAGGGTGACAATATACAGCCTTGACGTACTCCTTTTCCTATTTGGAACCATGTCCAGTTCTAACTGTTGCTTCCTGACCTGCATACAGGTTTCTCAAGAGGCAGATGAGGTGGTCTGGTATTCCCATCTCTTTCAGAATTTTCCACAGTTGATTGTGATCCACAGAGTCAAAGGCTTTGACATAGTTAATAAAGCAGAAATAGATGCTTTTCTGGAACTCTCTTGCTTTTTCGATGGTCAAGCTGGTTTTAGAAAAGGCAGAGGAACCAGAGATCAAATTGCCAATATCCGCTGGATCATCTTTTTGCCTAGGTATTTTGTTATCAGTTCTATGTCATTCATATGATATGGTAAAATGTTTTAATGCATTTTCCTATGAGTACACAATTTTGAGAAGCATTTTTCACCGTTAATATCCTTTTCTTTCCCACTTCTCCGTGTGCAGGGATCTTGACGTATCAGAATAAGATTAGGATTTGCTGAGATTAGAAGTGTATATTTATTTAAAACCTAGTTTGAAAATAAGAAGCAGTGTTCCTATTATTCAGCTCTTTGTTGTTGTTCAGTCACTCAGTCGTATCTGACGCTTTGTGACCTCATTAACTACAGCATGCCAGGCTTCCCTGTCCTTTACTGTCTTCTGGAACTTGCTCAAACTCATGTGCATTGAGTCAGTGATGCCATCCAACCATCTCATCCTCAGTTGTCCCCT
Source organism: Neotragus pygmaeus (assembly GCA_006410875.1). Taxonomy (NCBI): domain Eukaryota; kingdom Metazoa; phylum Chordata; class Mammalia; order Artiodactyla; family Bovidae; genus Neotragus; species Neotragus pygmaeus. The sequence continues at coordinate 11,278 of SJYV01034233.1, read as the reverse complement.
TCTCCTCCTGCCTTCAATCCTTCTAGCCTCAGGGTCTTTTCCAATGAGTCAGCTGTTCTCATCAGGTAGCCAAAGTACTGGAGCTTCAGCTTCAGCATCAGTCCTTCCAATAAATGTTCAGGGTTGGCTTTCATGACTTCTGATGCTATAAAACAGAATTTTTCAAAGATATTCTAGGGATTTTTTGAGGGTCACTGAAACCCCTTTCAGAGGGTCTGTGAAGTTAAAACCATTTCATCATAATAAGAAAGCATTTCTCCTTACTTTCCAGTAGTCATGTATGAATGTGAGAGTCGAACCATAAAGAAAGCTGAACACCAAAGAATGCTTTCAAACTATGATGCTGGAGAAGACTCTTGAGAGTCCCTTGGACTGCAAGGAGATCCAACCAGTCCATCCTAANGTGGCCAAAGTACTGGAGTTTCAGCTTTAGCATCATTCCTTCCAAAGAAATCCCAGGGCTGATCTCCTCCTGTCAGCATGTCTAAATCAGATCACATCACTTTTTCCATCATTTTCTTGCCCCATAATTTATTATTAAGTGAACGACTTAATAATTGCTATTGATAGCAATGATTTTTTTCAAGTCTTCAGTGAATGTTTTCTTGGGATTGAATCTAAGGAAAATAGTATAGGTAAAATGATATTTCCACCATAAATAGATTAAATAGACTGTTAGGCTAAATAGACTGTTCCTAGAAATATGTACTTAATAGGACTTTCATAACATACACATATATAAATAGACAGGAAATTAATTTCAACCTGTTAAAAGCACCCATGTTTCCCAGTCTGATTCTGTACACCAGGAGGCTCATATCAAAGTCAGAAATAAGGATTGGAGTCCGACTGTTCTTCACGACCTCTTTCTTCTCCTGTCATCTGCTCTAGCATGACACCCCAGGTTTGTCTACCCAATGCCATTCATAATTGCCCTCTCTAGAAAAGCATTTCTTTCCCCATGATATTGCCACTCCAGCAAACATTTTCCAGCAAAGCTTTGCCATAGCCAAACACTTCAAGCCACATCTGTAATCTAATACAGGGTTCACATCGGAACCTCCTCCAGGGTCAGCGGCAGGTCTGGTCCTCAGGCCCACCCCTGGGGTCCAGGGGGCTCTTTAGTTTGCAGACAGAAGTCTGTGGGCGTGCTCACTCTTCACCAGCATGTCATTGTGGCTGGGCAATAATTTATGAACATTTTAGACATGAAAGAAGCTGAATGGAAAACTAAGAGATGAATTTTCAAGTGTCTTTCCCCGAACTCCCGAGGCTTATGTTGTATTGCATACTCAGGTAAAGTTCAAAGGATATGAAGAAATTAATTCAGCCATAGCAATCAACTTAATACTGCTACAGAAAAAATATATAATTATTCAAAATGTTATTTTGAAGATGAAACCCTTTTGTCTGATCTTATAACTATAATATTCTTACTGGATTTTGGCTTTTCTCAAAGTGATGCTGTAAATATCGTTTATCTAACTGATACTCACTGAGAACTTCTGAGGTGACTNTAATTATTCAAAATGTTATTTTGAAGATGAAACCCTTTTGTCTGATCTTATAACTATAATATTCTTACTGGATTTTGGCTTTTCTCAAAGTGATGCTGTAAATATCGTTTATCTAACTGATACTCACTGAGAACTTCTGAGGTGACTAAGAGCTATTATCCAGTAAATATAGTATGTTTCATAAACACATAGATGCCTTACTTCAGCTAAATGTATCAAAGTGATGTTGCTATGGAAATATATTACTATAATGTAAGCAGAAGAATTTAAACTTCTGACATTAATAATGGCAAATGAATAAAAGGTGCAGATTGCCATAATTCTTGAATATGTAAGCTCTTGACTAAAAAGTAAAATAACATACATGTGTATAGGAAACTATTTATTTATTGTTCATTCAAAAGTATTGATTGAGTGCACATTTAGCATAGGCACTGTATAGAAAACTGGGTATCTGGGGATCCAGGTAAAAATGTCCTTGTCTTTATGGAGTTTTCAGTCTAGCAAGGGAGATGTTCCTTAACATAAAGCTTGCAAGAAACAGACATGATTTAAAGAAAAATAGAAAGCATCGTGAGAGCATATAAGAGCGAGAGTGCCTTAGAGAGCATGTTAATCTGGTACAGCCTCCCCTAGGACCTGACTGACAGCTGACAATGAGGATGAGGAGAGCTGGCCTAGTCCTGGGATAGTTCTGTGCTGAAAGCGGACTAGCGAGGGGGGGGCGGGGGGACCCTGCTGGTGAGGCGCTGCCANTCCATGGAGTCACAAAGGGTTGGACATGACTGAGCTACTTTCACTTCACTTCACTTCAGTGAAATCACAGATTACATGATGAATTTGAATGTCTTTTCTATTGAGTTAATATTCCAGAATATTTTTAGATGTAATTACTTATTAGCAGATGCTACAATCTGATTCTTGTCAATATCAAGATTCATGTTGTTTATATTGACACTTCATTTCCTCATCAAATCAAAAGGTAAAGTTTTCTAAATGAGTATTATGAGTCCATGGTTGGTATACATATTTAAATTTCACCATTTTTGAAAATTGTTTTTAGAAGACAATTATGGTTCATTTTTCTCTCTATTTTGTTTCTGTACTATTTTTCAAAGTATTAATTGAAAGCATGAGGTTATTAAAAACATTTATCTATTTATAGTATTTTTAATAACATGAAATATTTCTGAAACTTTTATATGAATATCAAGCAGATGAGTCCCAAGTTCATCTATAAATTAATTAATGTGTGTGTGTTTATTCACTAAGTAACGTCTGACTCTTTGCAACACCATGGATTGTGGCCTGCCAGACTCTTCTGTCCAAGGAAATTCCCAGGCAAGAATACTGGAGTGGGTTGCCATTTCCTCCTCCAGATCTTTCCAATCCAAGGATCAAACCTGCATCTCGTGCATTGGCAGGTGGATTCTTTACTATTAAGACACCAGAAAAGCCACTTAAAATATTTAGAGACACTATTCTGTGCAATACATTGTGTGAAACATTAAGGATAACATTGTGAAAAATATGAACTTAGACTTTCTCATCATGCTGCTTTCACTCTGCCTAGTAGAACCAAAATCCATGAACACTCAGTAAAACAAATCATTACATATATTACACAGACAATGGGATACAAACATATATTCACTTTTTTGAATTGCATAAGAAAATATAGTTTTTGTCAGAGTTGAGCTCTTGGAAGTTCTAAAGTTAAACTGAAACCTATAATTATAGAGAACCAGAGGGAACAAAATGTGAGAAGATCTGAAAGGCTCGAAGTAACAGTACAATTTAGAAAAACAATAGTCCAGAATGGATACAAATAAATTTTCAGTGGTAGACATGGAAGGGACAACATATAAAGCTATTTGAAAAGATAAAGGAGTNAACCAGAGGGAACAAAATGTGAGAAGATCTGAAAGGCTCGAAGTAACAGTACAATTTAGAAAAACAATAGTCCAGAATGGATACAAATAAATTTTCAGTGGTAGACATGGAAGGGACAACATATAAAGCTATTTGAAAAGGTAAAGGAGTAGCTTAAATAGAATTTTGTCACTATGTTGTCTGGATTTTTGCTTTTAGAAGGATCACTAAGGATGACAGAAACGGAAAGGTTTAGGAAGTTGTGGCAGGTACCCAGTTGGGAGATGATGGTATGTAGAGGTAGAGATAGCGTAGTTGAAGACAATAATCATTCTCTTAACACAAAAATATAAACAACCAATTTTACTTAGACTCTAAGAGGAAGTTTCATATAAAACTCAGGTTATTTTGTTCTTTTATTAGAGTCAATAATACTAAATTATTAAAAATCAGGCATATAAAATGAGCTTCTCTGATGGCTCAGATGGTAAAGAATCTACCTTTAGATAGATGCAATGCAGGAGACCCAAATTCCATCCACGGAATGAGAAGATGCCCTGGAGAAAGAAATGGCAACCCACTGCCTGGAGAATTCCATAGACAGAGGAGTGCCGAGGTCTACAGTCCATGATATCATAAAGTGTCAGACAAATGAATGACTAACATAAGAATATATAAAATGTGAACTATTTTAATTATCTGTTCTAAGATGATTACACTTTTCATATGGTATAGTTTTGCTTTTTAAACAGTCATCCTTTTGCTTTTCTATATAATTTTGAAACAGCATATCAAAATCTCTTTATTCAAAATGAGGGATTTTCAAAGTTAAAGAACAAGGACACAAAATGAATAAGCTGGTAGCTATTGTAGTTTTAACTCTCTAACATGGGAAGCCTGCCCATCAAAGAATGCTTTCTGTTTGCACAGGGACTTGACACTATGATTCTGTGAAATTTTTCTAAAATATCTTGTAATGGACAACAGCTAAGGGCTTGACTGAGATTGGTAAAGTGAAGGTCNCAGCCTTCTTCACAGTCCAACTCTCACATCCATACATGACCACAGGAAAAACCATAGCCTTGTCTAGACGAACTACATTACTAACTCATTTTAACTCTTTTAACAACTTTTGAATTCACAGAAATCAAACTGGAACAGTGCACTAAGAAAGCCACTGAAGGAAATGTGTGATTAAATTCACAGAGTTTTTGTGCTAGAAGGAACTTTAGTATCTAGTAACATTCTCATTTTACGAAGGTCAGAAGAGTATGACTTCCTCAAGATTCCAAGTCTAGTTACTAGAGGGTCAGGGATGAGGATCCAGGTATGCAAGGTCCTAAAAATAGAATTACAGAAGGAGGCAGAGCTAACCCACTCCGGTGCTTTTGCTGGGATAATCCCATGGATGGAGGAGTCTGGCAGGCCGTAGTCCATGGGGTCACCAAGAGTCAGACACAGCTGAGCACACACGCATCACACTAATCGAAAAGCAACACAGAAAAACCAGTATAGTTTCCCTTCATCGCAGTGTGTATCATTCACAGCTTTCAGTTTAAGATGGTCCATATTTTAATTTTTGAAACCTCAGAAGTGTTGGTCATTGTAAGAAGTGAAAATCCGACCACTGTTACTCGGCCGCTCGGTCATGTCTGACTGTTTGCCACCCTGTGGACGGCAGCACAGGAAGACGGAAGCTGTCCTCCACCGTCTCCCGGAGTTCACTCAGACTCATGTATCTCGAGCTGGTGATGCCATCCAACCATCTCATCCTCTGGCGCCCCCTTCTCCTCACACCTTCAATCTTTCCCAGCATCAGGGTCTTTTCAATGAATCGGTTCCTCATATCAGGTATCCAAAATATTGGAGTTTCAGTTTCAGCATCAGTTCTTCCATTGAATATTCAGGGTTGATCTACTTTAGAATGGACTGGTTTGATCTCCTTACAGTCCAAGGGACTCTGAAGAGTCTTTTCCAGCACCACAGTTGCAAAGTATCAGTCCTTCGGTGCTCAGCCTTCTTTATGGTCCAGCTCTCATATCTGTGCATAACTACTGAAAAAACCCATAGCTTTGACTATATGGACCTTTGTCAGCAAAATGATGTCTCTGCTTTTTAATACACTGTCTATGTTCATCATAGCTTTTCTTCCAAGGAGCAAGTGTCATTTAATTTCATGACTACAGTCACCATCCACAGTGATTTTGGAGCCCGGGAAACTAAAATCTGTCACTATTTCCACTTTCTCCAAACATAAGACAGATGTTGATTTCTCTGATACACTGGAGATCTGGAGGTAGGCGGTCCAGGTGGGTTCCACCACTATGGCTCTGCAGGTGTGGAGGATCTCAGTGTCAGAGATTCAGACTTTTTCTGTCTTACTCTACCATTCCTGAGTATGTTTCCTCACAGTCCAAAATGACTGCTTGAAATCAGTTATTACATCTGCATTCAACACAACCAGAAGAAATAAACTCTGAGAAAGCACATTTTCATGTTAAATGCTCTTCCAGAAGCCCCACATATCACTTCCACTTGTGTCTTATTAGCTAGTACTTAGTTCCAGCCCCAGAAGACCAGAGAAATTGCCAGTACGTCCTTACTGGACGTGTAAGCTTGGGGTCTGTTAGCAGAGTGAGTGCTGTGTCTCTACCACAGGCTTACGAGTGAGATTTTCATTCTCAGAAAAAAATGTGGAAACCATTACAGTATCTTCCCTTTAGCCATCCTCCTCTTCTGTTTTTATATTTTTATCTTCCTTAGAACTGTTACCTGACAACCTGTCCATCACCCTTCCCTTCTAATCGTGCCATATGAACTTTCCCTTTCTCTAATTCATATGTCCTCATTTGACCTCATCCTGACTTTCTTTCCTGCTTCCAGATCTCCAGCCACATGGGGAAAGAAGGGCCCTGGATCCAGCACTATACACCAAGTGGGGTGGCCCACTTCTGACCCTTAATTGCTGACCAGTTGACAGAAGGATTGAAAGAGGATTGAGGAGAATGAGACAACAAATTAAGGGTTTCCCACAACAGTAAAGCTGGTGGACGACTTAGTAATTGCTATCTAATACTGAATACTAAGTATTCCAGGGAGATAGGTAGGTTGAAGAAATCCTCTGAGAATTGAGCAGCCTGAAATGTAAGGATCAGGGAGAAATTACCCTAGTGATCTCTCAGGGTCCCTTCTGTGACTGAGATAGCAGAGTCCTTTCAACAGCTTATTAGTAATAGTGCTAAGAGCAAGTCTTTCTTGTGACAGTACAAAATGATCGTTTTCAGTCAGTCAGTTCAGTCGCCTAGTCGTGTCTGATTCTGCGACCCCATGGACTGTAGCACGCCAGGCCTCCCTGTCCATCACCGGCTCCCAGTATTTACTCAAACTCATGTCCATTGAGTCGGTGAAGCCATCCAACCATCTCATCATATTGGGCATCTACCTACCTGGAGAGTTCATCATTCATTGTCCTATTTTTTTGCCTTTTCATACTGTTCAAGGGGTTCTCAAGGCAAGAATAGTGACGTGGTTTGCCATTCCCTTCTCCAGTGGACGTTTTGTCGGAACTCTCCACCATGACCCGTCCATCTTGGGTGGCCCTACATGCTGTGGCTCCTAGTGTCACTGAGCTAGACCAGGGTGTGGTCCATGTGACTATATTGGTTAGTTCTNTTTTTTGCCTTTTCATACTGTTCAAGGGGTTCTCAAGGCAAGAATAGTGACGTGGTTTGCCATTCCCTTCTCCAGTGGACGTTTTGTCGGAACTCTCCACCATGACCCGTCCATCTTGGGTGGCCCTACATGCTGTGGCTCCTAGTGTCACTGAGCTAGACCAGGGTGTGGTCCATGTGACTATATTGGTTAGTTCTTTGTGCTTGTGGTTTTCAGTCTGGTCATTCTCTGAATGAATGATTGATTCATATTGATTTACTATGAATGAGTGATTCATTCACTGGTAAAATGAACATTTAAATATGTTAACAGACCTCTATGTTAGTCACCAAGATTATGGGTGAACACAGTATGATCTTGCCCTTCAAGGATCTCATAGGCTATAAAAAAAGAAAGACCTGTACAGGATAAATCAGAATTTGTTGTGATAAATTACATACTTATCTGAGCCTAAGTCTCAAGGATGCAGAGGGGAGGGAGTAGTTAATCCTTCTTAGGTGGGCCTTTACAGAGGAGGGACACTGGAGAATTAGTAGGAGTTCAGCGAGTGAAGAGGCGGCCACAGGCCTTGGTCAGCAGGCACAGGGACAGAGAAGGCAGGGCTGTGGCAGCATCTGGCAGCTTCAGGGACTGTTTGCTGCTAGGTCACTTTGCAGGACTACAGCATGGAGTCTTTGGTACCGAGAATACAGATGGACTTGGAAAAGTAAGATGCACCAAATTTTAAAAGAATCTTTGTACTCGGCTAAGGGATTGAGACTCGCTTTGGTAGATAATAATGACTCAACAAAGGTTCCTCATCAGAGCAATTCTGTTTTAAAATCAGGTCTGTTTTATCAGTATCTTGATAATGACATTATGACAGATGGATCTGAGAGAGAAGAGAGATCAAAGAAGACAAAGTAGAAAGCTGTTGTAAATGCTCTTTCCTGTCGATCCAGTCATTTATTTTTTAACATAAAATTATTATAAAAGTACTATTTCCAACTCTTGCTTTGCCTTCTTATGAGACAATGCTCTTAAGGCGATTCTGTCTCATAAGAGAGGTTTGTTTTCCATTTGTTTTTTCCCGGCAGATATCCACATCACCCTTGAGGCTGCGTAACGGGGTAGAGGGAGCTGAGTGGTTGAACGAGATGGAGGCAGTCCATCCACTGCGCTGGAGGCAGAGGCTCCCCAGGAAGGCGTGGTTTTGCTGAACCGCACAAAGGAAGGAAGCAGCTGGGCCACTGTGGCAGGAGGGGGGTCAGAGAGGAAATACATGTGCTTTCGGGCCCTGAAGTGCTAGATTCACACTGGAATTATAGAGGCCAAGGCAGGCTTAGAAATAAAAAACAGGAAAGTTTGATGTACTTAATTTAAAAGGCAGGGTTCATAATATATATAAACAGACATGTATTTTCATACAGTCTCTTGATCCAAAGGAAATACAAGAATATTAACCCCAAGAGGCGGCAGTGGGAGCAGGATTCTAAGGACCCAGTGACACCAGGCACGGGCAGGAGGCAGCCTAGAGCAGAGAGGAGGTACAGGGAGGTGAATTGTTTCAACGTAATGTGATAATATGTCTATGCATCTGTCTCACAAACAGTGAGACCTTTTATAGGTAAGGCTGAAGCCCTCTTCAAGGATCGCCCTCAATTCCAGCCTCTTCTCCCCACACCACATATAAGTACTGTTTTTTTTTTTTTTTAAGTTCATTGCAAAAAGAAAGTCATCATTGTGAGTATCAGTTTTCCAGGTAGCCTTCTGAGAATATTTGGGTGAGGAGGGAACTGTCCATTTATAGAAAGAGCTGAAAATGAGATTCAAGTGCAAGACTGGTGGAAATCACAGTCATGCTATGAAAAGCACGACTTTACTCAGAGACTTTGCATTTAACTTGGACGGTGACACAGAAGGGAGGCTGAGCTCACTTCTGGCTTGATGTAAGGATGATTGTGTCCTACATGAATTATTCTTATGTAAAATCACTGCAGATGGTGACTGCAGCCATGAAATTAAAAGACGCTTACTCCTTGGAAGGAAAGTTATGACCAACCTAGATAGCATATTCAAAAGCAGAGACATTATTTTGCCGACTAAGGTCCATCTAGTCAAGGCTATGGTTTTTCCTGTGGTCATGTATGGATGTGAGAGTTGGACTGTGAAGAAGGCTGAGCGCCGAAGAATTGATGGTTTTGAACTGTGATGTTAGAGAAGGCTTTTGAGAGTCCCTTGGACTACAAGGAGATCCAACGAGTCCATTCTGAAGGAGATCAGCCCTGAGGTTTCTTTGGAAAGAATGATGCTGAAGCTGAGACTCCAGTACTTTGGCCACCTCATGTGAAGAGTTGACTCAGTGGAAAAGACTCTGATGCTGGGAGGGATTGAGGGCAGGAAGAGAAGGGGACGACAGAGGATGAGATGGCTGGATGGCATCACTGACTCAATGGACATGAATCTGAGTGAACTCCGGGAGTTGGCGATGGACAGGGAGGCCTGGTGTGCTGCGATTCATGGGGTCGCAAAGAGTCGGACACTACTGAGCGACTGAACTGAACTGAACATTCTGTCTGATTTCTTGAAGGATTTTTCAATTACATCTTTGGAGAGTGTGGGTATTTATGTTATACCATTTGTCATTTGTTAGGAAATTTAAAAAGGAAAGCTATCCAATCAGTCTCACTTACAGAACTTTTGCCCCAGGCTATTAATAACAGAGGGTTCTCCTATAAAAGAATCTCAAAGGAAAAAAGATCACAGATACTATGTGTTTAAGCAAATACTCATTATTTCCTGGGAAATGTGCCCAGTTGAGACAGAGCTGCAGGCCAGAAAACTAAAATTTGTGATTCAGATAAATGGAATCAATGACTAATGCTCTGAAATACTCCATGAAGTATTCAACATTGAAGAAATTCTCAAAATCTCGTTAGGAATAGAAATAGGTCTCAAGAAAAAAATATCCATTGGGCATGGCTCCTGATAAATGTGTTACAATGTAACTATGCAATACTACTTCCACAATATCTTAACTGGTTCAGATATTTAAAGCTTGAAGTTTGTGGGTGTTCTGCAGATGGTGACTATAGCTATGAAATTAAAAGATGCTTGCTTCTTGGAAGAAAAGCTATGACTAACCTAGACAGCATATTAAAAAGCAGAGACATTACTTTGCTGACAAAGGTCCGTCTGTCTAGTCAAAGCTATGGTTTTTCCAGTAGTCATGTATGGATGTGAGAGTTGAACTATAAAGAAAGCTGAGCGCCGAAGAATTGATGCTTTTGAACTGTGGTGTTGGAGAGGACTCTTGAGAGTCCCTTGGACTGCAAGGAGATCCAACCAGTCCATCCTAAAGGAATCAGTCCTGAGTGTTCATTGGAAGGACTGATGTTGAAGCTGAAACTCTAATACTTTGGCCACCTGATGTGACGAACTGACACATTTGAAAAGACCCTGATGCTGGGAAAGATTGAAGGCAGGAGGAGAAGAGGACGACAGAGGATAAGATGGCTGGATGGCATCACTGACTCAATGGACATGAGTTTGAGTAAACTCCGGGAGTTGGTGATGGACAGGGAGGCCTGGTGTGCTGCAGTCCATGGGGTCGCAAAGACTTGGACACAACTGAGTGACTGAACGTAAATGAAACATACCCATGCCCATCATAGACAAGAAATACAAGCTGTTAGAGTAGAAAAGAAACCAGTATGGAAGTGGTTATATAAAAGAATGTTTCTGTCTAATACCAATTATTTAATTTATTGATAGGCTTAGTTAACTGAATTGTGTATCTTCATATTTTCTATTCCTACTTGTGTATTTATCCACATTCTTTTTTTGTATAAAGAATTTTATTTGAGGGTTTTTTGAGCTGAACTTTTTTTTGTTGTTTATTGATGTTTTTGTTTTGTTTTTCAGAAAATAGCAAAAATCAAACTGCAATAAAACTTAGTGCTTTAGAGAACAGTAAATGTTGCTATATTTTCTTCTCTGCTGAACAATAAAAATAAACATGATTTAATAATTTTATATTAATTTTTATTTTACTTTTTGAAGGCATAATTAGCATCTGTTTTAGTTTTAAACATTTATGTTGTTTCATAATCTTTCCTTTTTAAAATTATTTATTTTAATTGGAGGCTCATTACTTTACAATATTGTGTGGGTTTTGCCATACATTGACATGAATCAGCCGTGGGTGTACATGTGTCCCCCATCCTGAACCCCCTCCC
>SJYV01034232.1:0-15396 GCA_006410875.1 Neotragus pygmaeus | reverse complement strand
TTTAGTTCCTCTTCACTTTCTGCCATAAGGGTGGTGTCATTTGCATATCTGAGGTTATTGATCTTTTCCCCAGCAATCTTGATTTTAGCCTGTCCTTTCTCCAGCCCTGTGTTTCTCATGATGTTGTCTGCATATACATTAAATAAGCAGGGTGACAGTATACGGCCTTGACAGACTCTTTTTCCTATTTGGAACCAGTCTGCTGTTCATTTCCATTTCTAACTGTTGCTTCCTGATCTGCATATAGGTCTCTCAAGAGGCAGATTATGTTGTCTGATATTACTATCTCTTTCAGAATTTTCTACAATTTATTGTGATCCACACAGTCAATAGCTTTGGCATAGTCAATAAAGCAGAAATAGATGTTTTTCTGGAACTCTCTTGATTTTTTGATGATACAGCGGATGTTGGCAATTTGATCTCTGGTTCTTCTGCCCTTTAAAAACCAGCTTGGACATCTGGAAGTTCACAGTTCACGTATTACTGAAGCCTGGCTTGGAGTAATTCGAGCATTACTTTGCTATTATGTAAGATGAGTGCAATTTTGCTGTAGTGTGAGCATTCTTTGGCATTTCATTTCTTTGAGATTGGAATGAAAACTGACCTTTTCCAGTCCTGTGGCCATTGATGAATTTTCCAAATTTGCTGGCATATTAAGTGCAACACTTTCACAGCATCATCTTTCAGGCTTTGAAAGAGTTCAACTGGAATTCCATCACCTCCTACTTAGGAGTATAGGAATCACTGACTCTTACAGTCTTATTTTGGCTTCTTTGACAACACAATTTCCTGATTTCTTTTCCATACTTTGGATGCTCATTTTACATTCATTTTTTAGGCACTTTTTCAGTTGTAGGCCTCCCTGGTTTTAAATAACACCTTTATGCTAATAATACATCAATTTATATCCTCAATCAAGACCTCCTCTCTAAGTTCCAGACAATTAAGTGTCAGTAATTCATTGTTAGTTGGCTGATTGGACTAAAGGGCCTAGAGACCATGTTGGGATTCTTGTCTTCACATACACTTTTCTTGGCTCAAGTGTTAGTCTCACTATTTTTGTATTGGTGAAATCCAACTCTTGATGTCTTTTTCAGTGTGGTATCCATGGTCTGTTGGTGTATGATGTTGTTTCCTACTGCCTTCTAAAGTGTACCACACTGACATGCATAAAAATAGGACCCTGGTTCAAAGAAAGATGCAACTAAATTCTTAGCAAGACAAGGGTCATATGAGAAATTCAATAAGTTAACTTATCAAGTGACCCAACCTGGGCAAAAGTCTTGTACTAAATCAAGCATCTCGTGGATCACTTGATCCCATGACATCCATTTAATTCCATCAAATTCATTACAGCTTAATTGTCCCTTACTTGTGCAGGCATGCTTAGTTACTCAGTCATGTCTTTCTCTATATGATCCCATGGATGGTAGCCTGCCAGGTTCCTCTGTCCATGGCAGTTCTGTGGCAAGAATTCTGGAGTGGGTTGTCATTTCCTTCTCCAAGGGATCTTCCTGATCCAAAGATCAAACCCTTAACTCTTGCATCTCCTTCATTTGTAGGTGGATTATTAACTACTGAACCACCTGGGAAGCCCTTACATTATGCCTCACTGCAACTTAAATCCTAGAGCTGATTTAGAAAGACCTAAATGATCTAGTAACAAATCATTCCATTATCCTCTTCTAGCTAACCTATTAGGTTTAGCTATCTTCAAGATGCAAAACACTTCTGTGTGTGGGGAGAGAGACACATGTACTGGGTATGGAGTGGTGTGAGACATGATAGGAAACTCACCTCCTGACCTCATTCATTGGCAGAAAGACATGATGTTTTTCTTATCTGACCATGATCCTCATGATGATGATGTCAGAGAATGTATGTGCTAAGGATTTCTAGTGTTCCATAGCCTGACTTCTTGTCTGGAAAGCAAACAACAAAAGAACACTGGAACTTCTGGCATCATGTTGAAAAGCAGGGCTCAGAAAGTCAGTTGCTGGAGTCCCAAACTGTTTCCACTTACAACAACTTCCTTAGATGAAAGAACTGGGAGCTTAGTCATTCCAGCTCTGTTCTACACTAAGAAATTCTTCCCAATGTGTGTCTCTCCTGATGGGATTATTTATAAGTGAAGTTACTAGATTAAAGAGGAAACTGCCACCCTTATTAGATTAAATTCATTTTAATTAGTGAAGATTTGCTCTCTAGAATAAAATCTTCATCTTTTAGACAGTACAATTTATTTAAATTATAAACATTATCATTAATTTACTAGCATCATAACACATGTGTGCTATTATCAATATAGAAAATATTGATCGTGTTGGAAGAGATCATAAAGAGGACATGAATGACTGCTTGTTGAACTACAAACTGGACTCAGGCAACTTGAAGCTCCTCAGATCCTCCCCATCCTTGAAATATACTTCTGCTCACTGTTCCCACAGTGGGAGCTGTGAGATCATCTGAACAGTATGTGACTGAACTCAGTTAAAGTGAAAGTGAAAGTGAAGTCACTCAATCATGTCTGACTCTTTGCGACCCCATGGACTGTAGCCTATCAGGCTCCTTTGTCCATGGGACTTTCCAGGCAAGAATGCTGGAGTGGATTGCCATTTCCTTATCCAGGGGATCTTCCCAACCCAGGAATTGAACCTGGGTCTCCTGCATTGCAGGTAGATGGTTTACTGTCTGTGCCACAAGGGAAGCCCCAGGTGGCTCAGTTAAGCACTCTATATAAACTCATAATAGTCTGGCCCGTTGGCATGGAGATGTAGTTCTCTTGTGGTGGCCAAGAAAAGCCTCATCACTAAGTTCCCTTGAAAATTAAACCTGCCACCTCCCCCTCTGGAGTCTGGCTCTTCCTTGGGTCTCTCCCTGCCCTCTGAGTNAATAGTCTGGCCCGTTGGCATGGAGATGTAGTTCTCTTGTGGTGGCCAAGAAAAGCCTCATCACTAAGTTCCCTTGAAAATTAAACCTGCCACCTCCCCCTCTGGAGTCTGGCTCTTCCTTGGGTCTCTCCCTGCCCTCTGAGTATAGGAGTTATTCCAAATTTAACCAGGGACATTTCCAAGGATATGGACCAACAGATCTGAGTATATGGTAGATATTTTGCTCCCTATTTGCAATCTCTCTCCAACCTGAAATCTAGAAATATGAAGGGTAACAACTGTTATCTACATTTTAGATTGGAGTGTGAGACCTTTTAGAATTCAGTCAAAACCTTTTCATTTCTTTCATCTTTTTCTTTCCAGTATAATACATCACCCACCCAATGTTTCTGAATTAGAGGTCACCTACAATATTTTTTCCTATCGTACGTAAACTATTGGCAAAGTATTAAAGACATACTTCAGGTATATATGGTATATGTATATTCATCCTATGCATCATATGTGCATCACTTAGTTGTGTCTGACTCTTTGCAACGCCATAAACTGTGGTCTGTCCGGCTCTTCTTTCTATGGAATTCTCCAGGCAAGAATTCTGGAGCGGGTAGACATTTCCTCCTCCAGGGGACCTTCCTGACTCAGGGATCAATCTCTGGTCTCCTTTACCATCTGAGTGACCTGGGAAGCCCTATGCATTATATACCNTCCGGCTCTTCTTTCTATGGAATTCTCCAGGCAAGAATTCTGGAGCGGGTAGACATTTCCTCCTCCAGGGGACCTTCCTGACTCAGGGATCAATCTCTGGTCTCCTTTACCATCTGAGTGACCTGGCAGGCCCTATGCATTATATACCTATTAAGAATTTAGGTTATTTCTAGTTTACTCATATTCTTTTCTTCATCTCCAGTCTTTTTTTTTTTTTTTCTGTATAAGAACTGTATTATATCTTATATGACTCTATGTATCTATGCTTTGTCATCACTTCCTCAAGTCCATTCAATGTCAAACTATTTAAGTTATACTCCTATCTTCATCAAGGTGAATACTATTCTCCAAGGGACCTTAAAAATGTCTATGTTTCAATTTTAATGACAATTCTATTTGGTTTTCTGACACTTTTTGACATAGCTGACTGCCCTCTTTTTCCAAAATTCTGCCTTTACTTTACACTCAAGCCTTTCCTTGTGACCCTCATACAAAACCTGCCAATCCTTCTCTCTTTTTATTGTTAAATCTTCCTCTTTCTTTCTTTTAAATGCTGTGATATCTGGGACTTGTTAGTTGTTCTCCTTGCCTACTCAGTGTTCAGTCTCTAGATGGGCTCATACCAACCTATGTCTTCTACTCCATTGTTTTGCAAACGTTTCAGCATTTGTATTTAAATTGAACTCTAGACTTGAAAAGTTTAACTGTTTACTTATCACTACTTGAATGTTTAATAGACTAGCTAAATTTAGTGTTTCCCNCAGTCTCTAGATGGGCTCATACCAACCTATGTCTTCTACTCCATTGTTTTGCAAACGTTTCAGCATTTGTATTTAAATTGAACTCTAGACTTGAAAAGTTTAACTGTTTACTTATCACTACTTGAATGTTTAATAGACTAGCTAAATTTAGTGTTTCCCGGACAATAAGGTTGAGTCCCTCCCCTTAAAAATAAACAGACACAAAATCTGCTTTTTTTCCTTCCCCTTTTTACATTTTTCAGAATATGACACATGATTAATTTAACTGCTCCAGAGAAAACCTTAGAAGACATTATCTTTTCCTCTTCATTTTCTTACATCTATCATCTAAATTAACAAGCTTTTATTTATTGATTGATTTATTTTCAGGTCTGCCTTTGATCAGTGATTTAGAGTTTACTACCCTTTTCAAAGTCACAGTTGAATCCCATGTCGAATCTCCAGCAGGTCTCTTTTTTCCCACTCTTGCCTCTCTCCACAGTATTTCTACTAAAGAAATAAAGTTATCATTTGAAAATACAAATCAGATCATCAAACTGTACAGTTCAAAATATCCCAGTGGTTTTCCTTCTTTCTCAGGAAAAAAAAAAAAAAATTGATCATAAGGATGTATCAGTCCAATGTGATATGCTGATGTTCAGACCACAGAATGATTTTTCTCTAGCCACACTGATAATCCTTATGCAATTTTCTGGGTATTTGCATTTTCTGTTCCTTCTATCTGAAATAATTTCTCTACAGATCCTTGCATTATTTACCTTTTACTATACCAAAACCTCAAGTTAAATCTCATTTCTTCAGAAAAGATGTTCTTATAAAATATGCCCCTCTTCACTGTCCCCAGTAAGTTTTTTTTTTTTTTTTTTGCACTTTGTTGGAGAAGGCAATGCCAACCTACTCCAGTACTCTTGCCTGGAAAATACCATGGGCGGAGCCTGGTAGGCTGCAGTCCGTGGGGTCGCTAAAAGTCAGACACGACTGAGCGACTTCACTCACTTTTCATTTTCATGCATTGGAGAAGGAAATGGCAACCCACTCCAGTGTTCTTGCCTGGAGAATTCCAGGGATGGGGGAGACTGGTAGGCTGCCCTCTGTGGGGTCGCACAGAGTTGGACACGACTGAAGCGACTTAGCAGCAGCAGCAGCAGCAGTTGGAGCTCAACAAGTATTTACTAAATGAATGAAATACAATACAGATCATATGTATTACTACTGATGCTTAAGTCAACATGGTTACTCATCTAGAATATAGGTGTTGCCCAAGGAATGTGTAGAAATATGAACAAATATGTTTTTGTGTGTTCCAGGATTTTCTCAATGAACACTTTTATTAAAAAAAAAAAAGATTTTACAAAACTGTGGCTCATGAAAATTATAGTAATTTATTAATGAAGAGTAAAAAGGTGTACATGCTTATCTTAAATATTTTCTTAATGTGCAAACCATCACAGATGAGGAATTCATAGTGTCCAAGCACATCTCCTCCTTGTCAGGTACAGGGACCATCTCTTTATGTGTTTTTTATTGCCAGTTGCACCATTTCTTCATAAGTCCTGTGTTCCCCTAAGAAAAAGATGGCAGTGCTCATATTACTCGCTCCCTAGTTTGCTGGGCCTTGTTTTTGCTGAATAGCATAGAACATTCCGCCCTTTACTTCTTCAATAGCTGTCGCTTAGGCGCTGGCCACACTGCTACTCTGACGCCTCATCCGTCGTGTCTGCTGTGCAGCAGGGACTCTCCCAAAGGCTTTCACTGTTTTTGGTTAATAATGATCCCAAAGTGCAAGCTCTGTCCAAAACATGCATCAACATATGAATGTAATCTGTTTCCTTGTTATGTGAAAATTTTCTCCTCAGACTTTATAATGTAAACATATAAAAATGCACTTCCCAATTACCTCTTTTCTTGAATTCTATAGGGTGCTCCAGGCGGCTGCTTCATCCATGAGGTCCCCAGCCACCATACACTCCAGAGTAGGGAGAGCTGGCAGGGCCATCATCAGAGTGATTAGAACCAAGTCTTTCCTTCATCCCCCAGTGGCTTAAGACCACCTAAGGGAGTCCCATGTAAGCACCACTGTGGGCCCTGCAGAACAAAAGACTCTAGCTGGCCTGACAGTGCACACAGTCCATGCAGAGGGTGACTGAACTCGGCACTGTGGGTAAGGATCAACATGTCCACCTGTACACAGCACTGTCCAGGCCAGCACCCAGCACTAGGCCCCCTAGGTAAGCTAGTGTTACTCCAAGCCAGTGTATTAGTGCCACTCTGGTGGGGTGCTGGATTATAGGTGTCAACTCTCCAATTCCTGAGCATCCGGATGTTCCTAAAAACAAGGGCAGTAGAAAGAGAAAGCACACCTCCAGGACAAAAAAAATCTGGCACATGTTCCTGGTAGGTGCTCAGAGATCCCTGTCCAGACCACACCGAGGCCACAGACCCCAGAACAGGAGAAGGACTTGCAAAATTCCAGGGAGTCTTTTCAAAGTGTAGAGATTCCCTGAGGCCCCAGGACCAGGATCCCCTGACTGAGTCTAAGGATTTTTTTACAAGAGGAAAGAGTTTCTACTTAACTATCACCAGAAGAAATACTAAATCATTTTAACACAAAATCTTGGTTTAAAATATCCTCAAATATAGCAAATGAAATCCTATAAAATATAGATTAAGATTTTATAAGTGGACAAAAACTGATGTCTGATAAAAGATATTGTTCTTGTCCAAAGTCAAATGAATTATGCTCACAAATAGTGAGATGATTATTCTATTGTTTAACCTGAAATCTAACTTGCAGGCAATGGCTGTAAAGGAAATTTGAAATTGTTTAGAGCAGTGCAAATATCAGAATAAGTGTTTGACCCACTATAACTGTTTCAAGGGATAGCATTTATCTGTTTGTTTATATGTTTTTGGGATTATTTAAAAATCAAGTTTTACTACTAATCAGACAAAGCCAACTAAAGAATTCTCCAGTGATATTTATAAGCTGTATGCCTTGTCTGTATGGTGAAGGAACATGCTAATGGAGACTAAATTCATGGGTTAATTTCCCAGTTTTAAATGGGCAAAAATAAATTGGAGAGAGAAGTAGAGCAAGCAATAAAAATAATTGAAAGACTAGGAGATATGAGGATTTGACTTAGTTGACTGAAAAAAAAGGAAGTCTCTATTACTTTTCTCAAATAAATGCGAGGAAATGCTCATTAAAGAGCATGTGTACACAGAAACGACTCCTTTGGCAAGAACATCTTTGTACTGCACGTTCATTTTATTTTCTACATGAACTAGAGTCCTATGCTGGCCCAACTGTGTAAATCAAAGCAGAAAACACACACACCCAAAAACACATACACCAGTAACCTCAGGATTCAAAGACTGAGGCATGATTCAGGATCAACCTGGTACAGCACTGAGATTAACTGACATATGATAGATTCATAATATTATGAAATTTTCTCCTTTTCCTAGAAGAATAATGTTTCTAGGAATATTCCTTAAAAGAAAAAGTTGGGAGAAGGGAGAAAGTGCCAGCTGAGCACTTTCATTTTAGGTTCAATAGCTTGATAGAATTGTATTTCAAAGAACTGTACAAACTGTATTAGTTTTCCTGTGGCTGCTATAACAAACTACCATAACCTTAATGGCTTAAGGTACAGAGAATTCCCATGTACACCTGCCTCTACACACACATATAGCCTTCTCCTTGCAAACATCCCACACTGGAATGGTACATGATACAATTAATGAACCTACACCTGCTTGTTTAACTTATATGCAGACTACATCATGAGAAATGCTGGACTGGAAGAAGCACAAGCTGGAATCAAGATTGCTGCGAGAAATATCAATAACCTCGGATATGCAGATGACACCACCTTTATGGCAGAAAGTGAAGAGTAACTAAAGACCCTCTTGATGAAAGTGAAAGAGGAGAGTTAAAAAGTTGGCTTAAAGCTCAACATTCAGAAAATGAAGATCATGGCATCTGGTTCCTTCACTTCATTGGAAATAGATGGGGAAACAGTGGAAACAGTGTCAGACTTTATTTTTGGGGCTCCAAATTTACTGCAGATGGTGATTGCAGCCATGAAATTAAAAGACACTTATTCCTTGGAAGAAAGCTATGACCAACCTAGATAGACTATTGAAAGGCAGAGATATTAATTTGTTAACAAAGATCCGTCTAGTCAAGGCTATGATTTTTCCAGTCGTCATGTATGGATGTGAGAGTTGGATTGTGAAGAAAGCTAAGCGCCAAAGAATTGATGTTTTTGAACTGCGGTGTTGGAGAAGACGCTTAAGAGTCCCTTGGACTGCAAGGAGATCCAACCAGTCCATTCTGAAGGAGATCGACCCTGGGATTTCTTTAGAGGGAATGATGCTAAAGCTGAAACTCCAGTACTTTGGCCACCTTATGCAAAGAGTTGACTCATTGGAAAAGACTCTGATGCTGGGAGGGATTGAGGGCAGGAGGAGAAGGGAATGACAGAGGATGCTATGGCTGGATCGTATAACTGACTCGATGGACGTGAGTCTGAGTGAACTCCAGGAGTTGGTGATGGACAGGGAGGCCTGGTGTGCTGTGATTCTTGGGGTCGCAAAGAGTTGGACACGACTGAGCGACTGAACGGACTGACTGGCACTTGCATAAAAGCACAGAATTTATAGCAGAGTTCACTTTTGGTTTTGTAAGTTCTCTGAGTTTTGGCAAATGTGAGATGACATGCACCAACCATTATATCATGCAAAGTAGTTTCAATGTCCTAAAAAATATCTGATGCTCTACATTTTCATTCCTCCCATCTCTCAACCTCTGCAATCACTAATCTTTTTACCATATTCCTAATTTTTAAAGAGTATTTTGTAGCTGGAGTCATATAGTATGTGGCTTTTTCCAAATGACTAGTTTAACTTAGTACATGCAACTTTCATTTTTTTTTTCGATTGTTTGATAGTTCATTGTTAAGGCTGCATAATAGTCTATACACTAAAAGCTATGGTTTTTCCAGTAGTTATGTATGGATGTGAGAGGTTGACCATAAAGAAAACTGAATGGTGAAAAATTGATGTTTTCAAATTGTGGTGCTAGAGAAGGCTCTTGAGAGTCCCATGGACAGCAAGGGAATCAAATAAATCAATCCTAAAGGAAATCAACCCTGAATATTAATTGGAACGACTGGTGCTAAAGCTGAAGCTCCAATACGTTGGTCACCTGATGCAAAGAACTGACTAATTGGAAAATACTCTGATGGTGAGAAAGATTCAGGGCAAGAGGAGAAGGTTGTTGCGGGGAGTGGGGGGCGTGGAGAGAGGGTGAGATGGTTGGATGGCATCACTGACTCAATGGACATGAGCTTCAGCAAACCCAGGGAGATAGTGAAGGACAAGAAAATCTGGTGTGCTGCAGTTCATAGAGTTGCAAAGAGTCGAACATGACTTAGTGACTGAAGAACAAGAGCAATATTCCATTATGTACCACAATTTGTTTATTAATTCCTCTATTGAAGGGAATCTGGTTTGCTTCTAAATTTTAGCAATTATGAATAAATCTTCTATAAAACATTCATGTACAGATTGTGCAAGATTGATATTTAACACATGCCATTGACCTATAGAGGCAAACAGTACCCATTAATGCTGCTGTGAAATATTTATCTGTTTAGCATCGCTGATTATTTATATTGTAGGTCCCAAGACTGAAGATATGCATGTTTTATGAAAATTACTTTCTCAATCCTTCTGATGAGGATCATGTTAACTTTGTATCCATTTTCCAAATAATCACTTTGCTGCTTCAACTTCAGAGACTGACTTATTTGTTTATTGGAGTTTTCCAATGACAAGATTCTGACCTTGTTTTCACCTGACCAAATTTATAGCAATAGTAATAATAATAATTGATCACTCATTACATATAAGACACCTTCTGAATGCTTTATATTATACAAATATAAGTCAAATCCACTTTACACATGAGGAAACAGAGTTTTGAAGCTAAGTACCTTGTCTAGATGATGCTGTAAAAGTGCTGTACTCAATATGGCAGCAAAATGGAAAAATCAGCAGTGGCCTAGAACTGAAAAATCTAAGTTTTCATTTCAATACCAAAGAAAGGAAATGCCAAAGAATGCTCAAACTACTGCACAATTGCACTCATCTCACAAGCTAGTAAAGTAATGCTCAAAATTCTCCAAGCCAGGCTTCAGCAATATGTGAACTGTGAACTTCCAAATGTTCAAGCTGGTTTTAAAAAAGGCAGAGAAACCAGAGGTCAAATTGCTAACATTCTTTGGATCATTGAAATACCAAGAGAGTTCCAGAAAATCATCTATTTCTGCTTTATTGACTATGCCAAAGCCTTTGACCGTATGGATCACAGTAAATTGTGGAAAATTCTTCAAGAGATGGGAATACCAGACCACCTGACCTTCCTTTTTAGAAACCTGTATGCAGGTCAGGAGGTAAGGGTTAGAACTGGACATGGAACAACAGATTGGTTCCAAATAGGAAAAGGAGTACATTAAGGCTGTATATTGTCACCCTGCTTATTTAACTTACATGCAGAGCACATCATGAGAAGCACAAGCTGTAATCAAGATTGCTGGGAGAAATTTCAATAACTTCAGATATGCAGATGACACCACCCGTATGGCAGAACTTGAAGAAGAACTAAAGAGTCTCTTGATGAAAGTGAAAGAGGAGAGTAAAACAGTTGGCTTTTTTACTCAACATTCAGAAAACTAGATCATAGCATCTGGTCGCATCACTTCATGGCAAAAAGATGGGGAAACAGTGGCTGACTTTATTTTGGGGGGCTCCAAAATCACTGCATATGGTGACTGCAGCCATTACATTAAAAGACACGTACTCCTTGGAAGGAAAGTTATGGCCAACCTAGACAGCATGTTAAAAGGCAGAGACATTACTTTGTCAACAAATGTCCATCTAGTCAAAGCTATGGTTTTTCCAGTAGTCATGTATGGATGTGAGAGTTGGACTATAAAGAAATCTGAGTGCAGAAGAACTGAGGCTTTTGAACTGTGGTGTTGGAGAAGATTCCTGAGAGTCCCTTGGACTGCAAGGAGATCCAACCAGTCCATCCTAAAAGAGATCAGTCCTGAATGTTCATTGGAAGGACTGATGTTGAAGCTGAAACTCCAATGATTTGGCCACCTGATGCAAAGAGCTGACTCATTTGGAAAGCCCCCGATGCTGAGAAAAATTGGAGGCAGGAGAAGGGGACAACAGAGGATGAAATGGTTGGATGGCATCACCAACTTAATGGACATGGGTTTGCACGGACTCCGGGAGTTGGTGATGGACAGGGAGGCCTGGCATGCTGCGTTTCATGAGTTCGCAATGAGTCAGACACAACCGAGTGACTGAACTCAGCTGAACCTTGTCTAAAGTCACATAAGCATAGAGATGAGTTTTGAGTCCTTCCAACCAAAATCTCCTGTTGTTTCCACCCTGTCCTTCATAGTGGGGTTTGAGCTTACTTTCAAAGATCAGAGTTGCTGTCCTAAACCTAGTTCTGAGAACTTGCTTCCTAGACTCTTGAGGCCCAGATAGTCAGACAGACTTGAGAACACAAGGATCACATCAGCTTCTACTCTTGAATCCTGCTTACTTCTTATCCCAATACCACTCCATTACTGTGTTTATCTTAAAATTTAAGAACTGAGTTTTGGCTCTCACCTTATGGGCACACTCAGTATAATGAATATTTGATTTATCTCAAATTCAGATGCCTCATATTTATTTATTTTTAATATGGTTTTGCTTTTGTGAAAAGCATGTGCTTTTTTCTTTCTTTTTTTTTTAAGTTTTTATTTATTTATTTATTTTTACTTTACCATACTGTATTGGTTTTGCCATGAATTGACATGAATCCACCATAGGTGTACGTGAGTTCTCAATCCTGAACCCCCCTCCCACCACCCTCCCCATATCATCTCTCTGGGTCATCCCAGTGAACCAGCCCCAAGCATCCTGTATCGAACCTAGACTGGCGATTCATTTCTTACATGATAGTACAATTTCAGTTTAAATCTCAGTTTGGGTTTTAACCAATGTGGCCAAGTTTCATACTTTCCTGAGCCTATGTTAGAATGCTACCAGTCTGTGATGATTTAGCCTATGGCTCTACAAATAGTAAGTGGCCAATCATCAAGACTATTATATGTAAGAATCTGCCACATGGGAGGCCAGAAAATGAAATGTCCAATGAGTCTCTGTCCTTAAAGAAATCATATCTTGCTTTAAAATAAAATTTACTCACAGGGAAGTACTTATTTCTAATACAAGATAGCATGCAAAATAATTGTCTAGAGAAAGAAAAGTTGTTGCAGTAGTTTATTTCTTATGATAGCTTTTAGATTGTTATATTTCAGTTCAGACGCTCAGTCGTGTCCGACTCTTTGCTACCCCATGAATCACAGCACGCCAGGCCTCCCTGTCCATCACCAACTTCGTTTAGTAATGTTTAATTCATAAACTGTGAAATGCACAAGTTTTAGTTGTACAATACAGTACTCATTGATTATTATTTATATCACCAGAAAATGTTCCTTGCATCTATTCCCTGTTCTCACCTTCAGCCCTTTTAAGGCATAAATCTACTTCCTGGGTGTATAGATTTTCCTCTTCTGACTTTTTATACAAATGAAAGAAAATAATATGTGATCTGGTGCATCTGATTTCTTTCACTTACCATAATGTTTTTCAGATTTGTCATATGTGTGACATAGTATTTTCTTTTTTTAATAACTCTCCACTTTGCAGGCATATGTGTGGATGTGCTTGGCTGCTTCTGTTGTGTCTGATGACTCTTTGTGACCACTAGACTCCTCTGTCCATGGGATTTTCCAGGCAAGAATACTGGAGTGGGTTGCCACTTCCTACTCCAGGGGATCTTTTCAACCCAGGGACTGAACCCACAACACAAGTGTCTTCTGCACTGCAGGTGAGATTTTGAATGTTTTGAAGTTTGTCATCCTGTAGCCTGAGATAGCTTTTGTTTGTTTGTTTCTTTCTTTCTTTCTTTTTTAAAATCATACTCCACTCTGCAGACATAGTATATTTCATTTATCTACAATAATAAAATCGATCAGTTGATCAACATTCAAAATGTTTTTATATTTTAGGTGTTATAAATGATGCTGCTATGAACTTTTGGAACAAAACGTTTTCTTCACCTTTGGATAGATACCTAAGAGTGAAATGACTGGATCAAAAGGTACATTTAGAAACGTCTCATCAGGCAAACCTGGCGATTTCTATTAGTGCTCCTAAAGTTTCTATTTGTGCCCCTAAATTTAAAGGATCATGCAAAAAATCAAAATCATAATTTATAAGCTTGTTATCCATGTCTGTGAATTTTTTTTTTACCAAGTACCTATGACAGATTGCAATGTATAATGCAGATTTCATCTGAAGAAGATGTATATCTAGAAAAAATTTTAAATGCAATTCTGTTGCTTGAAGTTAAACTCCACAACCTGTAGTTACTCTCCCACTATTTGCTCCCTCATTGAAAAGTGTAACATGTTTATAACCAAAGTAACTGAGATGTCACCCATTGCCCTCAGATGTGTAATTTCTAGGTGGCTGGAAATCTAGTGCCTGGACCACTCTTCTCATAGTACACTCTTTCTGAGGCTGCAAAGTAACAGAAAACTCTCACAAGAAAGGAAGAGATAGTTGCTGCCCTGCTAGTTTGTGTTCTGAGATCTCAGAGCAGAGCTATAGGCAGGAAGCACCACAAACGTGCTTTCCATCCAGTTGAATTCATTTACAGTGTCAGGATGTAAATGTGCAGTGATAATAGAATACTTCATTCCCAGCTGCAAATGGAACTTAAGCAAAAGTCCCCGACACTCTTTCAGTTACGAATCACAACCGCAAGGCATAGCACACAGCATAATGTTGTAGGTTAACCGAAAGTAGTTTTTGCTGTCTACTTGCTTATCGGATTGCTTTTCAGGAGTGAAAGATGGAGATGACAGAATGGCTGGGGAAGCAGCCTCATAACTGGTCTAGATTTCCACTGTCCTGCTCCTCTCCTCCCAAGATCACAACTCACATCCAAGATGCATCTCTACTTCTAGCCTCCTGACTGAGCTTTAGGCAGAAAGGAAGACCTAATGAGGACCCAGACACATCACCTAATGGAAAAGCAAAAACAAGTTAAATATTATGGAATTATTGAAGAATTCTGTGAGGGAATAGTATAAACGCCATTCTTGCAGACATCCAGTGCACATTTTTAAGAATACTTTCCAAAAGGTAAAATATATAAATTTTTATTCTTCTTTGTTTTAAAATTTATTTTATTGCTCACATATCCAGTTAAAATGTGTAAACTCATTTTTCACATTTAAGAAGGATTAGCTCTTACAACACCTGGAACACAAATATTCTTGTTGGAAAGTCATTTATCACTATTTTTCTCTAGAGTGTATTTATTCTTTCTTTTTTCAAAATTAATATGCTTATTTCACTTAACTTGTCATTTAATCTTTTATAGGGCTGTATCTAATTGATATACACTCGTACTTTCACGATTGATATATCTCTATTTTCCATATATGATATTCTTAGAAATAATTTTGATTTGAAAGCATAAATTGTCATAGTATAATTTTGTTCATTTATACCTTAACTGGAGATGCTGATCTCGCTTCTGTCATCTTTCTGCATGTTTTTGTTTTTTTGGGGGGGGGATTTTTAAAATTAAATCTATTTTTCTGATTGAAGGATAATTGCTTTACAGAATTTTGTTGTTTTCTGTCACATTTAAACATTAATCAGCCATCAGTTCAGTTCAGTCACTCAGTCGTGTCCGACTCTTTGTGACCCCATGAATCACAGCACGCCAGCCTCCCTGTTCATCACCATCTCCCAGAATTCACTCCGACTCATGCCCATCGAGTTCCGTGATGCTATCCAGCCATCTCATCCTCGGTCATCCCCTTCTCCTCCTGCCTCCAATCCCTCCCAGCATAAGAGTCTTTTCCAATGAGTCAACTTTTCACATG
>SJYV01034228.1:0-23068 GCA_006410875.1 Neotragus pygmaeus | reverse complement strand
TTTTGTTTGTTGTTTAGCTGAGGCATCCTGCACAGAGTGCTACTGGTAGTTGGGTGATGCTGGGTCTTGTATTCAGGTGGTTTCGTTTGTATGAGTTCTCACTATTCCTTACACCCTAGGGTTAGTTCTCTAGTAGTCTAGGGTGTTGGAGTCAGTGCTCCTACTCCAAAGGATCAGGGCTTATTCTCTTTTCTATTTTCTTATCTGTCTTGGACTCAGGCAGTGAGACATGAAAGATTCCCAGTGAACAAATTAAAAACAGTCACTTTCTCCTCAGGGTCAAGGGCCCCTCCCTTCTGTCCCTGTAAGTTCTAGATCTCTGGCTCATTACAAAAGATTAATCTCAGTAACAGCCTCATGGGAAAGGTGCAGTGTAGGCAAGATCTGAGAAGGGAGGACTCTTTCCAGGCTGCCATTCTCCCCAAATCTCCACATGGTCCCCTGAAAAACATTTTTAATATTAATCTTGGAAGAGAGATTTTCGACATATATGAAAATTATTTCCATCATGACTCATTTGCACTGAATTTTTGAGTANAGAGGAACCAGAGATCAAATTTCCAACATCTGCTGGATCATTGAAAAAGCAAGAGAGTTCCAGAAAAAAATATCTATTTCTGCTTTATTGACTATGTCTAAGACTTTGATTGTGTGGATCACAATATACCTTTCTCCTCATTTAAACTCCCATTCTCTAGCCAGTACTATAAATTAAAAGCAACACAGCAGCTTTGGGAAAAGCAGAGATGGCACCAGCCCTGAGAGCAAAAGGAGGGTCCACTATCATTCTTCACTCTATTCATCACATTGATCCCTACAAACAAACAAACAAACTTCACCTTGAAGATAGCAGAGTTAAACCAAGTAGTAGCTTATTTGCTGCTGTTCACCAGATGGGGTACATTTCATCCAGCAGATTAACACTGGCTCAGATACACAATACATGGCCAAGACCAGAGAAAATTTCTATTCCTATCAGATAGGCAGGTCAGAAACTGTGTATTCATTTGGAAAAGAAAACAGTATACATTTAAAGTCTTCTTTCAAGGCTAAGCTATTTTATACACTCTCCATAATAATATAATCTGAAGGAGGGCAGATTGTCTGGGCTTTCTGCAGACTGTCATTTTGATCCACTATCTGATGATGTTATTTATCATTATTATATTTATCAAGTTGGATGAATAATAATGGCAAATATGATGAAGACCTTGAGAAGATACATGTGCTCTGAGTGCTGAGAGAATAGCCCTATGAAGATGAGGGTCCTGTCATTTAAAGGAGGTTCCTGAGTTTCCTAGAGATCCAGTGATCTGGAGCAGGCCCAAACATGCCATCCAACTTAAAGACGGATTACTGCCTCTTTACCTCATGCAATGAAGATAAACTATTCTATATTATACCATGCACTACAAAAAAAGGAAGTGAAACATTTGGTTGGCCTCTGGATCTAATAGCAAAAATATTACTCTGATCTATTCACCCAGGATATAGACGCTAGAGGCTTTGAATAAGTCCCAGAGCAGAACACTTGACAATATGTTCAGACTGAAGTGCAAAAAGACTTGCCTGTTGCACCATGAGACTTAACAGACTCTGTAGGTTGAGAGTGGTGGTTTAGTTGTTAAGTTGTGTCTGACTCTTGTGAGCCCATAGACTGTAGCCTGTCAGGCTTTTCTGTCCATGGGATATACCAGGTATGAGTACTGAAGTAGGTTGTCATTTCCTTCTTCTGGGGATCTTTCCTGACCTGGGACTGAACCTGGGTCTTCTGCATTGTAGGCAGATTCTTTACCAGCTGAGCCACCATGGAAGTCAAGTAGGGTTAGAAGTGTTAGTGGTATTAGTGATGACAAAATATATCTTATAAAGTTTATGGCAAGCTCTAGGAGGTGAAATATAACACAGACTCTAGGTTAGAGCAAGACCAGAGAGACTCTAATTGATATTATAGAGAATATAAAGTGAATGGGGAAGGGTAAGAGGAAGCATATTAGTTATGGTCTGTGGACCGGATGCAGGAGTAGGTTTATAAATTCATCTTAAGAAGTTTTATTTTGTAATTTATCCCAGGGAAAGAAAGTTAACCAGACTCCTAAAGAAGTGTCTTACAGAACACTTTGTTTAGGCTCTTGTCATCTCTTACTAGTAATTGTTTCCTAAATGATTTTCAAGCTATCAACCTTTCCCTAATTTAGTCCATTTTCTATTATGTAACAATCTGATTGTGTTATAAAAGTACATAAAAACAACAATAAAAGCTAATATCTTCCAGGATAGGAAGCTAAAAAAAGTTTCACCATTGCTGTTGCTGTTTTTCTCAGTCTTGTCCTACTGTAACTTTTTAGGCCAACTCCATCTACTCATTCCACCCATATCAATGTTTTCATGTTGCCAACTTGGGTCCTTAGACTCTTTAATCAGTAGAAATTGATGAGGCCAGGCAAAGCTTTACTGGGACTCCTGTTATGGTAAAAACAGGTGACCTTCTTGCTCACTGAAGTGAAGCAAGTTGGTCACTTAAATGGAGTCAGGCTGGAGGCAGATCAGAGTGTCAGGTCAGAGGGGCTGCTTAGGTGGTTTGTCCACCCTCTGGGTGATACTGTGTGCAAGATTCAGGTGCAGCACCTTACTTTTGTTCCAGATACCTCAGAAGTGACAGTTGGTTTTGATCTTTTTGTGCTTTCTTGTTCATAATTGTTTCAATTGCATATGTGTGCAGTTTAGTTGTTTATAATGTCTTTATATTTGTTGCTTGAGGAGATATTTGTCCAGGTATAAGCATTGTAGCAAAGGATCTCAGGTTGCAGAGTGTCTCACTGGTGTGTTTTTAGATCTTAATATTTTCATGTTATTCCCCAGAGTGTTTATCCAGTTTTCTAATTTCAATATTTACTAATAAAATAAATACTTTATTTGAAACAAATATTTCCAGTTTGTGTGAGCTAAATGTTTTCCCATTTTGATGATTACAACGGTTAAGACAATACTAGTGACCAGGTTAGGATTCATTATTAATATAGCTTTGTTTATGGTACCATTGATTCTATAAATAAATGGATAGAAAAATAAGTGAATGAATATAGCAATAAAGTAAACATTAAATGACTTTATTAAGTAGTTTATATTTTTATTTCTTCCTTTTTCTATTCCCTCAATATTTTAAGACATTAAAAAAATAAGCACTCTTATTTTTTATGCACAGTCTTATCATTTCTTTTTCACCTGCTAGTTTTGGTTGGGATTTTATTTTGTATATAAGTAATGACTATGAAAAAAAAAAAAAAGTAAGTGAGCTAGTTTTTTTAAGATATTCTTTTAAATTGTATATGTTTTTAGATTTGTATTTATAAAATTATAACCTAAAAAGCTGGCACCTGTGTAAAACCAGTTCAAACATAGAAAAATGTTGCTGAACAATATTTAGTCACTGGGTATCAATATTTATACTAAAGTGAGCATATAGAATGGTTATTATTTAGATTGGCATCTACTGAAACTTTTTAAGCTAGTGAGTTTATTTACTGAACACTCTTTTTTCCTATTTCAAAACAATGACATTATTTTCTATTTATAACTTTGGTATTCTAAATCAGCATTTAAGAACTGAAATGCTGCTCATGCTTAGAAGGAATCCAATGTATGTTATCCCACCGAATTCTTGGTTCTCTCTCTAAGGAAGCTTTCCTAGAGGATCAGTTGTTAAAGAATCTGCCTGCAAAGCAGGAGACCTGGTTTCAATTCCCAGGCCAGGAAGATCCCCTGGAGAAGGAAATGGCAACCCACTGCAATACTTTAGCCAGGAAAATCCTGTGGACGCAGGAACTTGGTAAACTCCTACTGTCCATGGGGTCGCAAAAGAGTTGGACACGACTGAGCAACTTCACTTTCACTTTCCCCTTAAGGGTAAATCTATTTCAAGTAAAACAAATGCACTGAAGCTATTTATTGAGATTTGATTTTGCCTAACTTGAATATTATTTCACAAAAAATTGAATGATCTTATAATGAATTTGAAACCTGCAAAAAAGAAAATAAAAAGAGGGAAAGTGGGAGGAAGAGGTCTGGCTGTCAGAGCTCAGGTTTGCTACTATCTGACTTTGTACAAGCCACTTTGTACATCCAACTCTCATCTATGAATAGACAGTAATAATAGCTCTTCTGCTTATTTAAAAGTTTTGTTGGAAGTATTACACTGGATGATATATTGGGCAGTTGTCACAAATAAGATGTGATTTGACAAATGAAAAGTACCAATAGAAATTGAAGCAATGCTCATTACTGAGAGGCATAATTTACTTAGGCATAAATAGAGTAAAACATGCTTTTTTACAACTCTGTGACAGCACCTAGTAACCGCTGTGGGAGACTGGGCATTGCTGCTGTCAGGGTTTATATACACACTGCATTCCTCATTTCATTTAATCTTCACAGCAAATTTCTGACATTACCAAATTCAGTAAGCTCAAATCTATATGATTCTAACTAGAGAAGTTTCATTAATCAGTTTTTTACAGTATTTTCAGCACATTAAGTATTTGAGAGTATGGATATTCTGATACTCCTACACATAGAAGGACTTCCCTGGTGGCTCAGAGGCTCAAACGTCTGTCTGGAATGCAGGAGACCCAGGTTTGTTCCCTGGTTCAGGAAGAGCCCCTGGAGAAGGAAATGGAAACCCACTCCAGTACGCTTGCCTGAGGAATCCCATGGAGGGAGAAGCCTGGTAGGCTACAGTCCATGGGGTTGCAATGAGTTGGACACGACTGAGAAACTTCACTTTCCCTACACATCAAGGAAACAGAACTTACAAATGTAAATAAGCCATTCAAATATTCACAGTAAAAGATAGTATATGTGATGATTTTTAAAGTTTATGGAAAATACACTTTCAGTTCAGTTCAGTTCAGTTCATTCACTCAGTCGTATCTGACTTTTTGTGACCCCATGAATCCCTGTCCATCACCAACTCCCAGAGTTCACTCAAACTCACCTCCTTTGAGTCAGTGATGCCATCCAGCCATTGCATCCTCTGTTGTCCCCTCTCCTGCCCCCAATCCCTCCCAGCATCAGAGTCTTTTCCAATGAGTCAACTCTGCATGAGATGGGNCATCACCAACTCCCAGAGTTCACTCAAACTCACCTCCTTTGAGTCAGTGATGCCATCCAGCCATTGCATCCTCTGTTGTCCCCTCTCCTGCCCCCAATCCCTCCCAGCATCAGAGTCTTTTCCAATGAGTCAACTCTGCATGAGATGGGCAAAGTACTGGAGTTTCAGCTTTAGCATCAGTCCTTCCAAAGGACACCCAGGACTGATCTCCTTTAGAATGGATTGGTTGGATATCCTTGCAGTCCAAAGGATTCTCAAGAGTCTTCTCCAACACCGTAGTTGAAAAGCATCAATTCTTTGATACTCAGCCTTCTTCACAGTCCAACTCTCTCATCCATACATGACCACTGGAAAACCATAGCCAGTTTAGAATGAGTTAAATCATGTGCATGATTAGCAAGTAAGTGATAGTATCACTTTTTCTGGAAAATGCAATTTTATTGAGTAATAGGAGATAATCAAAGATGAATGGAAGAGCACCTTAGAAATTTGGCAAGTGAATCAGTACCCTACAAATAATTATAGGAAAACAATAGACTTAAGTCAGGACTGTCAAGGCAAAGTAGGATGGAGAGTCAAAACAATGTTATTATTTTTTTAGAAAGAAAAATTAAAATGTCAAGCCTTTCTATACATTCTTAAGGGAAACAATATATTCCAAACGTATTTTTGTATTTCAAAGGTATTAATTGTTTCAGTACTAAAGTTCGCCTTATGCAAACATACCGTACAAAGAAATATTCACTTTATATTTCACATGGTAGCAATATCATTCTGTACATTACCAAATTGAAAAGAAAATAGCTATAAAATTCAGTGTACTTTTTAGACTGGATTTAATCTTATTCAACTAGTAAACACTTTATTAGTCAATTATGCCTCAATTAATCTTACTCTCTGTTCATTTTAGTTTTTGTTTTGATGAGTACAATATCTGTTTAGAATTCAGTGTCATGAACTGGAATCCTCTGTATTTGTTAATATGCACACTAATGACGCAGATAACCACAATGGTGTAATTACTCACCTAGAGCCAGACATCCTAGAATGCAAAGTAAAGTGGGCCTTAGTAAGCATCACTATGAACAAAGCTACTGGAGGTGATGAAATTCCAGCTGAGCTATTTCAAATCCTAAAAGATGATACTGTGAAAGTGCTGCACTCAATATGCCAGGAAATTTGGAAAACTCAGCAGTGGCCACAGGACTGGAAAAGATCAGTTTTCATTCTGATCTCAAAGAAAGGCAATGCCAAAGAATGCTCAAACTACTGCACAATTGCACTCATCTCACACTCTAGCAAAGAAATGCTCAAGATTCTCCAAGTCAGCCTTCAACACAGGTGAACTGAGAACTTCCAGATGTTCCAGCTGAATTGAGAAAAGGCAAAGGAACCAGAAGTCAAATTGCCAACATCCATTGCATCATAGAAAAAGCTAGAGAATTCCAGAAAAGTATTGATTTCTACTTTATTGATTATGCCAAAGCCTATGTCTGTGTAAATCACAAAAAACAATGGTGGAAAATTCTTAAAGAGAAGGGAATGTCAGATCACCTTACCTGCATCCTGAGAAACCACCATGCAGGTAAAGAAGAAACAGATAGAACTGGACATGGAACAATGAACTGGTTCCAAATTTGAAAATGAGTACTTGGAGGTTTTATATTGTCATCTTGCTTATTTAATTTATATGCAGAATACATCATGCAAAATGTAAGCATGGATAAAACAAAAGCTGGAATCAATACTGCCAAGAGAAATATCAATAACCTCAGATTTGCAGATGACACCACCCTTATGGCAGAAAGCAGAGAGGAACTAGACTCTCTTGATGAAGGTGAAAGAGGAGAGTGAAAAAGCTAGCTTAAAACTAAACTTTCAAAAAATGAAGATATGGCATCTAGTCCCATCACTTCATAGAAATAGATGCAGAAGCAGTGAAAAGTCTTATTTTCTTGGGCTGCAAAATCACTGCAAATGGTGACTGCAGCCATGCAATTAAAAATCGCTTACTCCTTGGAAGAAAAGATCTGACAAACCTACCCAGCATATTAAAAAGCAGAGACATTATTTTGTGGACAAAGGCCCATACATTCAAAGCTATGGTTTTTCCAATAGTCATGTATGGATGTGAGAGTTGGACTATAATGAAAGCTGAGTGCCAAAGAATTGATGCTTTTAAACTGTGGTGTTGAGGAAGACTCCTGAGAGTCCTTTGGACTGCAAGGAGATCCAACCAGTCAATCCTAAAGGAAATAAGTTCTGAATGTTCATTGGAAGGACAGCTGCTGAAGCTGAAACTCTAATATTTTGGCCACCTGATGAGAAGTGCTGACTCATTTGAAAATACCCTGATGCTGGGAAAGATTGAAGGCAGGAGGAGAAGGGGATTCCAGTGGATGAGATGGTTGGATGTCATCACTAACTCGATGGACATGAGTTTGAGCAATGTCCGGGAGCTGGTGATTTACAGGGAAGCTTGGCATGCTACAGTCCATAGAGTTGCAAAGAGTAGGACAGGATTAAGTGAATGAACTGACCTGAAATAAAGTCTCTTCAGTGGTGTACAACTCTTTGTGACTGTATTCCACCTCACTCATCTGTCCATATGTTTCTCCAGGCAAGAATCCTGGAGTGGGTGTCCATGCCCTCCTCCAGAGGATATTCCTGACTCAGAGACTGAACCCACATCTCCTGGGACTTTTGAATTGCAGGCAGATTCTTTATCACTCAGCCACCAGGGAAGCCAATTTATTAATATAGAATTCTCTAAATCTGAGTTTGCTTTCTTTCTTCCTTCCTTTCTTTCTTTCTGTCTTTATCCCTGTCTCCCCTTTCTTTTCACTCTCTCTCCTCTTTCTTTTCCTCCTGTCCATTTCAATTTTTCTTTCTTTTTTCTTAAAAGAAATGTCTTTTTTCTTAAAACAAGACATTACTTATCACAAGCAAGGAACAAGTTAGCTCAGCAATGTAACATTTTTTAAAATGTATCTTAAATATTTAAACTATCAGTAAAGGAAATTTTCCCTTAAAAACAGTTCTTCTAGTGCCTCATGTCTTGTCTCATGATGTGCTATTTGCTGATGGTACACTGACTCATTTCAGGGCTCTACCTGCCCACACACTGACATCAACTCTCCCCTTCGACCTGCAAATAATGTAAAATTGACTCACATTCAGCCAGGTGATCCACAATCCTTGCATTTGCTAGGTCTGCAGGTTTCTTTATTATCTATCCATTTCCCTTATTTGAATAATACTTCATGTGGAAAACCCTTTTTCCTACCAAGTTGGAATCCTTCTTCCTGCTCTTAGGAGCAGAACAAGCCTAGTTTGACTGAAAACCAAAATTTCCAAGAGCACTTTGAAAGAGACTTATTTATAGTTTGTGACATACAAGCACACAAATACTTTACTCATTTATTTGATTTCTCTTCAGTTTTCCCACATTGTTCAAATATTAATAGAAAAGTGTTTTTTTTTTGTTTTTAATTTGTTTTTAGTTCTGTAAACATTCACACAGAAACAGTTACTTAACAAAATGGTTCATTTGTGATAAACAACGCCTTTGGTTTGAAGAATCACATGTTGTTAAAGACACTGAATTAAATACCATCTCAGGCTTATAAACACTGATTCCATCTGTGAATTATTTTACACAAAAGAAATAATTAAGGAATTATCTCAATTGGTAATTCAGGGTCATTGGTTGCTAAAATTGCAACTGACATCACTTTTATTTTGAGCTAAGCCTCAGCTGAATAACTATGGTAGAAATTCACCAAATGTTTCTTAAATTTTACTTCAGCCAATGAGGTCAGTTAGGTAGCTATATATACATATATACACACATAAAAAGTTGTCTCAGGAAATTAGGCAAGCAATGTTTTAAGAACATGTATAATTTATCAACTCTGTTATAAATGAGAATATGCCACATATATGTTACATTTAGTAATTACATTGAAAATGTAAAGAATAAATTTGAAATAGTATGTTCACATTTCTTAAACTTTAATTTCAGCTGTGAATGATCCATGAATGAATGGAGCTCTTTGTCATGAATCTTCCATCCCTGGGCAATTTGTATGACTGTGTCCACCTTTTAGTACTGGACAAATTTCCCATCAGCACTATAACCACTGCAATCTATTCAGTGACACTTGTCAAATAACTCGACATGCTTGATTTCAGTAAATCAGTGATCAGTGAAAAGAAATAGAGGAAAACAATAGAATGGGAAGAACTAGAGATCTCTTCAAGAAAATTAGTGATACCAAGGGAACCTTTCATACAACACAAGCTCAATAAAGGAAAGAATGATATGGACCAAAAAGAAGCAGAAGAGGTTAAGAAAAGGTGGCAAGAATACATAGAAAAACTGTGTACCAAAAAAAAATCTTCATGACCCAGATAATCACGATGGTGTGATCACTCACATAGAGCCAGACATCCTGGAATATGAAGTCTAGTGGGCCTTAGGAAGCATCACTATGAACAAAGCTAGTGGAGGTGATGGAATTCCAATTGAGCTATTTCAAATCCGAAAAGATGGTCCTGTGAAAGTGCTGTACTCAACATGCCAGTAAATTTGGAAAACTCAGCATTGGACAGCAGAGGACTGGAAAAAGTCAGTTGTCATTCCAATCACAAAGAAGGACAATGCTAAAGAATGTTCAAACTGCTGCACAATTGCACTCATCTCACACACTAGTAAAGTAATGCTCAAAATTCTCCAAGCCAGGTTTCAACAGTACATGAATCATGAACTTCCAAATGTTTAAGCTGGATTTATAAAAGGGAGAGTAACCACAGATCAAATTGCCAACAGCCATTGGATCATCGAAAAAGCAAGAATTCCAGAAAGACATCTACTTCTGCTTTATTGGCTACATCAAAGTCTTTGCCTGTGTAAATCATAGCAAACTGGACAACTGTTCAAGGTATGGAAATACCAGACCACCTTACCTGCCTCCTGAGAAATCTGTATGCAGATCAAGAAGCAAAAGTTTGAATTGAACAGCAGACAATTCCAAATTGGGAAAGGAGTATATGAAGGCTGTATATTATCATCTTGCTTATTTTATTTATATGCAGAGATACATTTCAATATATTTACATATCTTGAAAAATGTCTGGATAAATGAAGCATAAGCTGAAATCAAGATTGTCAAGAGAAAATCAATAACCTCAGATATGCAGATGACACCACCCTTATGGCAGAAAGTGAAGAACTAAAGCGCCTCTTGATGAAAGTGAAAGAGGAGAGTGAAAAAGTTGGTTTAAAGCTCAACATTCAGAAAACTAACATCATGGCATCTGTTCCCATCATTTCATGACAAATAGAGAAATAATGGAAACAGTGAGATACTTATTTTCTTGAGTTCCAAAATCACTGCAAATTGTGACTGCAGCCATGAAATTAAAAGATGTGTACTCCTTGGAAGAATAGCCACGACCAACATAGACAGCATATTGAAAAGCAGAGACATCACTTTGCCAACAAAGTTCTGTCTAATTAAGGCTATGGTTTTTCCGGTAGTCATGTATGGATGTGAGAGTTGGACTGTAAAGAAAGCTAAGGGCTGAAGAACTGATGCTTTTGAACTGTGATGTTGTTGGAGACTCTTATGAGTCCCTTCGACTGCAAGGAGATCAAACCAGTTAATCTTAAATGAATATAATCTGAATATTCATTGGAAGTACTAATGCTGAAGCTGAAACTCCAATATTTTGGCCACCTGATACGAAGAAGTCAGTCACTGGAAAAGACTCACCTGTGTGAAGAGAGCAACTTAGCCAAGATGGCATGTTTGTAAATAATGACTATGTAACTGCTGAGATCACTTGTAGCATTGTCCATATGCATCACGAGGTACTCACTTGATCATGGATTTGTGTGTGGCACACCTTCATGAGCTTCACTCATAAAGTGATGGGAATTACTGCTGCATCATGGCTTTGTCCCTTGGTCACTGTTATGACTTCTGTGGCACCCAGAAGATAATAAATATTTCTGCAGTTTCTATGTCTTCCTGCATCTTCTTCTGGGCTCTTAACTTGTGCCTACTTACCCTGGGTTCAGCGAACAGTGCAGACAGTGTAAACAGCAAGACATTTGGTGTCACAAACAGGATGAAGCACGATACGCCAGCCAGTCATCTCAAACTCTGTCGTCCTCTTCTCCTCCTGCCCTCAATCTTTATCAACATCAGGGTCTTCTTGAATAAGTTGGCTCTTCGCATCAAGTGGCCAAACTATTGGAGCTTCAGCTTCAGCATTCATTCCTTCCAGTGAATATTCAGGACTGATTTCCTTCGGTATTGATTGGTTTGATCTCCCTGTAGTCCAAGGGACTCTCAGGAGTCTTCTCCAACACCACAATTCAAAAGCATCAATTCGTTGGCTTGCAGACTTCTTTATGGCCCAACTCTCACATCCCTGGAAAACTGTGGCTTGGACTAGATGGGCCTTTTTTCAGCAAAGTGATGTCTCTGTGTTTTAATGCCTTATCTAGGTTTTTTATATATTTTCTTTCAAGGAGCAAGAGTCTTTTAATTTCATGACTGCAGTCACTGTCTGAAGTGATTTAAGAGCCCAAGAAAAAGAAAAGTCTCACTGTTTCCTTTTTTTTTCCCATCTATTTACCATGAAGTGACGGACCAGATGCCATGATATTAGTTTTCTGAATGATGAGTTTTAAGCCAGCTTTTTTACTCTCCTCTTTCACCTTC
The DNA here is from genome assembly GCA_006410875.1 of Neotragus pygmaeus. Classification (NCBI taxonomy): domain Eukaryota; kingdom Metazoa; phylum Chordata; class Mammalia; order Artiodactyla; family Bovidae; genus Neotragus; species Neotragus pygmaeus. The sequence continues at coordinate 11,224 of SJYV01034228.1, read as the reverse complement.
ATCAAGAGGCTATTTAGTTCCTCTTTGCTTTCTGCCACTAAGGTGGTGTCATCTGTATATCTGAGATTATTAATATTTCTCCCAACAATCTTGATTCAATCTTGTGCTTCATCAAGCCTTGCATTCTACATGATGTGTTCTGTATATAAGCTAAATAAGCAGGATGACAGTATACAGCCTTGATGTACTTCTTTCCCAATTTTGAACCAGTTCATCTTTCCATGTGTGATGCTAACTGCTGCTTTTTGACCTGCATACAGATTTCTCAGGCAGCAGGTCAGGTGGTCTGGTGTGTATCATAAACATAATACAAAAACCACACTGTGTGTATACGTCTGCAACTGATGTTTATTTTCTAATAATCACTTATGGGTTCATATTTCTTTCCTTGTTACTGACTTTATTATAATAAGATTTCTTTAAAGATAAGACCAAGTACATTTACTCTTCTGTCCCAAAAGCCCAGTTTAGACTACTATCCATTCATTGGATATCTTGGTCAAAGTAATATCCCTTAATTTTTACAAATGCTCTAAGACTTCCTTAGGACATAAAATAATCTGTTATGATGCAGAGGCATGTTTATAAACCTGTATACATGGCAGAAATTTCTGGGCCTTCAGATGAAATAGAACTAGAATCTGGAAATCCCTTAGTAACTGTTTTTGTAAAAATGGCATGTGCTAAGAGTTGGATATTACCTAAGAGACTTAGCATGCATGCATGCTATAAAGAATATAACAGGAGTATATAGGGCATATGAACAAACATTTTCAGGAATGAAGCAGGAACGTAGAGACAGAACAAAATGTGATGGGAACATTGATATTCTGATAGTAGTAGTAGTAACTATGAAGCAGATAATAGAATAATTTTCCCTTTAACAAAGATCAAGGGTGAAACTTTTTCAAAAAAAAATACAGTAGCAGAGAAAGATCTACTTTATTTAGCAGAATTTTTCTGTGGTATTTAACCTACTACAGTTTCTCAGAATATAAGTAACAGTTGAGTTGCAGCAGTATGGTCCTTCTATTTCAACATAGCCACTTTATTTTCACCAGAGATAATTTTCTACAAGATGGGCATGTTTTTCAAATGGCATTTTTTAATAATTTATTTTCAACTCATAAATGCATTAATAGATATATATATTTATATAATCCAGTGAGATTCCTTTCCTGTGGGATGAGAGAAAGATAAGTTTGGAGATTTCATAGAAGCTTCTCATCACTCATCAGTATGGTCATAAATACATATGCACCTGATCACTCACAATAACATCTCAGGCACAGTTTAGACTGCACTATAATATGTGAGTAAAATCTTGTCTTTTTTTTCTTGAAAGTTAATCATTTTACATAAAGCTTCAGAGAATATGACTCCTCCAAGCAGTGATTTCGGTAGAGTGGCAAGCAGGCACAGTAAAACTTGTGTTTATCCTTTCTTAACTGTTATTTAGCACAAAGAGATGTTTGAAGTACGCATCACCTCTAAACTACATGAAAGTGAAAGTGCTAGTCTCTCAGGTGTGTCCAACTCTTTGCGACCCCATGGACTGTAACCTGCCAGGTTTCTCTGTCCATGGGGTTCTCCAGGCAAGAATAGTGGAGTGGATTGCCATTCCCTTCTCCATGGGATCTTCTTGACCCAGGGATCAAACCCAGGTCTCCCACATTGCAGATGGATTCACATCTGAGCCACCAGGGAAGCCCTCTAAACTATATATAAAAACCATAAACTATATATAAACCATTTATAAACTATATATATATGCATATATACATATATATTTAATGCATATATACATATATAATATACATATATAACATATGTATATACATACACATATACATACATATATAAAAATATAGACATATAAAATATTTAATACATATATGAAACATATACATATATAAATATATATACTATAGATAAACTATATATATATATATATATATACATATATATACTTATTATTGACTTTACTGATATTACTAAACCTCTATAGAAGATCAAAAGCTAATGTCTGCATTATTACTTTAAGAAACTACTTTAGAGTATTAACAAGGGATTGACTATAGAATATTTTAGACACTGTGCCCTGATTTAATTTTATAGTTATTTAAAATATGTTCTACATCAAAACCATCATTCTATTTTTAAAGAAAATATTCTGATTAAATTCTATTTTTGAAGTACTAATATGAAGAACCACAAAGAATCCCAAGAGTTAACATCACAGTTAGACAGGACTTGGAAGTTGCACTAGAACTTTTGACAAGTTGTTGGTATTTGTCAAGAGAATGGAATATGACAGGATCTTCAGAAAAGATGTGCAAAGTTTAAAGTCTGGGAGTTCAACATAAATGTTTCTGAAACTTTTTCAAAAATTTTAATCCGTATATAAATTTTATCACAATTTCAATATAAGTATAAATAAAATCACACAGCTAATATAAATAGCTTTAAAATTTACCTTGAAGTTGGGAATGCTCTGGATGTTCAGTTGTTAGAACTCTGTTTTCATTGCTTGAGAGCCTGGGATTCAATCTCTGATACAGGAGCCTAAATCCCACAAACTGCATGGCCAATACCAAAAAATAAATAAATAAAATCAGTATTACTTTGATTTATGCTAATTCAATTCTTAGCCAGTAAACTATTGTGGTTTGTGTGGTTGAAACTTGTAATCAAAATTACAACCCAATCCATTTTGGTCCAATCATTGTAAGCTACTGTAGTAAAGCACCAGAAATATTGTGATCATGTTTTGCCAAAGTAAGTAAGGGCAATGTTTCTGCATTCTGTTAGAACTGAGTTGAATTAATTTGGTCCCTATGAACACTAAATATTTTCTAGTGCAAACTAGGTAGACAGAGAAGAATTTAACTGTGATTCAACACAGGTTTGTTTTATATATAATATTTGTTCAAAAAAGTATCTGATTAAAAATATTAACGCTGACTCAGCAATCCAACCAATGGCCATATATCCTGCTGCTGCTGCTAAGTCACACCAGTCTTGTGCAACTCTGTGTAACCCCATAGATGACACCGCACCAGGCTCCACTGTCCCTGAGATTCTCCAGGCAAGAACACTAGAGTGGGCTGCCATTTCCTTCTCCAATGCATGAAAGTGAAAAGTGAAAGGGAAGTCGCTCAGTAGTGTCCGACTCTTAGAGACCCCATGAACTGCAGCTCACCAGGCTCCTCTGTCCATGGGATTTTCCAGGTAAGAGTACTGGGGTGGGTTGCCATTGCCTTCTCCAGGCCATATACCCTGAGAAAACCATAATTCAAAAATGTACATGCACCCCAGTGTTCATTGTAGCACTAATTACAGTGGCTAAGACATGGAAGCAAACTTGATGTCCATCAACAGATGAGTGGATAAAGAAGCCGTGGTACATATATGGAATGAAATATTACTAAGTCAGAAAAAAGGAAATATTTTGAGGGAGGTATAGTGATTTGGATTAGCTTAAAACTTGTTAAACAGTGAAAAAAAGTAAAAAAGAGAAAAATAAATATTGTATAATAATGCACTTACTTGAAATCTAGAAAAATGCTTTTGTTAAACCTATTTGAAGGGCAGGAATGGAGATGCAGACATAGAGAACAGATGTGTGGACACATAGGGAAAGGAGAGAATGGGAAGAATTGAGAGAGTAGCACTGAAACACATACATTACCTATGTAAAATAGATAGCTACTGGGAAGTTGCTGTATAACACAAGGAACTCTGCAACAAATTAGAGGAGTCAGATGGGAGGAAGGTTCAAGAGGATGGAGACGTGGATAGCTATGGATGGTTCATATTGTGTTATGGCATAAAACAGCACAACATTGTAAAGTAATTACCCTCCAGTTTAAAAAATCCATTGCTTAAATAAATATAGCATATCATAAAGGACATTTTTTTTTTTAAGACTCAACGACAAATGAGGTTTATTTTTGGTCCTTCAATGATGATACCTTTGGTGATTTAGTGGGCAATCAATTTGCACATCTCAAAACCTATTTTATACTGCATATCTTTTTCCCCTTTGTGGATCACAGCCTTGTTACCACGAAGAGGCATGTATAACTCAATGAAGCAATAACTCAATGAACCATGCCATGCAGGGCCACCCAAGACAAACAGATCATAGTGAGGAGTTCTGACAAAATGTGGTCCACTGGAGAAGTAAATGGCAGCCCACTCCAGTATTCTTGTCTGCAGAACCCGATGGACAGTATGGAAGGCAAAAAGTTATAACACTGGAAGATGACCCTTCCAGGTTGGAAGTTGTCCAATATACAAGAAGAACAGAGGGAAATTATTAATAGCTCCAGAAGTGTTGAGCAGCTGGGCCAAAGAAGAAATGACACTCCACTGTGGATGTGTCTAGTAGTGAAAGTAAAGCCCAGTGCTATAAAGAACAATACTGCATATGAACCTGGAATGTTAGGTCCATTAATCAAGGTAACTTGGATATGATCAAATACGACATGGCAAAACTGAACCCTGACATCTTAGAAATCAGTGAATGGGATTGTAGGGGAATGAGTGAATTTAATTCAAATAACCATTGTATTTACTACTGTGGGCAAGAATCCCTTTGAAGAAATGGAGTAACCCTCATAGTCAACAAAAGAGTCTGAAATACAGTAATTTATTTCAGTCTCAAAAAATGCAGAATGATATTGGTTCATTCCAAAGCAAACCATTCAGTATCACAGTAATCCAAGTTTGTGCTACAAACACTGATGCTGAAGAAGCTGAGGTTGACTGGTTCTATGAAAACTTATAAGACCTAAAAGATGTCCATTTCTCCATAAGGAATTGGAATGTAAATGTCAAAAGTCAAGAGATACCTGGGATAACAGGCAAGTTTAGGCTTGGAATACAAACTGAAGTAGGGCAAAGGCTAACAGGATTTTGTCAAAGAAACCACTGGTGATAGCAAATAACCTTTTGCAACAACCCAAGAGATATCTCTACACATGGACAGGACCATGTGGTGAACAGTGAAATCAGATTGATTCTTTGCAGCCAAAGATGGCAAATCTCTAAACAGCAAAAACAAGACCTGGAGCTGACTGTGGCACAGTTCATCAACTTCTTATTGGAAAATTCAGGCTTAATTTGAAGTAGAGAAAACCACTAAGCCATTCAGTTATAACCTTAATCAAATCCCTTATGATTATACATTAGAGGTAACAGATAGTTTTAAAGGATTAACTCTGGTGCCTGAGAGAGCTGACAGAGTGCCTGAAGAATTATGGATAGAGGTCCACAAGATTGTACAGGAGGCAATGACTGAAACCATCCCAAGGAAAAATAAATGCAAGGAGGCAGAGTGTTTCTCTAAGGAGGCTTTATAAATAACGGAGAAAACAAAAGAAGAAAAAGGCAAGGGAGAAACGAAAGAATATACCCAACTGAACACAGTTCAGTTCAGTTCAGTTCAGATCAGTTCAGTTGCTCAGTCGTGTCCGACCCCATGAATCGCAGCACGCCAGGCCTCCCTGTTCATCACCATCTCCAGGAGTTAACTCTAACTCACATCCATTGAGTCCGTGATGCCATCCAGCCATTTCATCCTCTCTTGTCCCCTTCTCCTCTTGCCCCCAATCCCTCCCAGCATCAGAGTCTTTTCCAATGAGTCAACTCTTCGCATGAGGTGGCCAAAGTACTGGAGTTTCAGCTTTAGCATCATTCCTTCCAAAGAAATCCCAGGGCTGATCTCCTTCAGAATGGACTGGTTGGATCTCCTTGCAGTCCAAGGGACTCTCAAGAGTCTTCTCCAACACCACAGTTCAAAAGCATCAATTCTTCAGTGCTCAGCCTTCTTCACAGTCCAACTCTCACATCCATACATGACCACAGGAAAAACCATAGCCTTGACTAGACGGACCTTAGTCGGCAAAGTAATGTCTCTGCTTCTGAATATGCTATTTAGGTTGGTCATAACTTTTCTTCCAAGGAGTAAGCGTCTTCTAATTTCATGGCTGCAGTGATTCTGGAGCCCAAAAAATAAAGTCTGACACTGTTTCCCCATCTATTACCCATGAAGAGATGGGACCAGATGCCATGATCTTCGTTTTCTGAATGTTGAGCTTTAAGCCAACTTTTTCACTCTCCTCTTTCACTTTCATCAAGAGGCTTTTTAGCTCCTCTTCACTTTCTGCCATAAGGGTGGTATCATCTGCATATCTGAGGTTATTGATATTTCTCCTGGCAATCTTAATTCCAGCTTGTGTTTCTTCCAGTCTGGCGTTTCTCATGATGTATTCTGCATAGAAGTTAAATAAGCAGGATGACAATACACAGCCTTGACGTACTCCTTTTCCTATTTGGAACCAGTCTGTTTTTCCATGTCCAGTTCTAACTGAACACAGAATTCCAGAAAATAGCAAGGAAGGAGAGATAAGAAGACCTTGTTCAATGAAAAATGAAAAGAAATAGAGGAAAACAACTGAATGTGAAAGATCTCTTCAGGAAAACTTGATATCAAGGGAAACTTTTATGCACAGATGGTCATGATCAAGGAAACAAAGGGTAAAGACTTAACAGAAGAAGAAGGGATGAAGAAGAGGAGACAAGAATACACAGAACTATGTTAAGTCTTAGTGACCCAGATAACCACGATGGTGTGGTCACTTACCTAGACCTAGATATCCTGATGTGTGAAGTCAGGTGGGCCTTAGGAAGCATTACTATGAACAAACCTAGGTTTGAGGTTACAGAATTCCAGCTGAGCTATTGAAAATTCTAAATGGTGATGTTGTTGAAGAGTTGCATTCAATATATCAGCAAATTTGGTAAAGTCAGCAGTGCTACAGGAACGGAAACAGTCAGTTTTAATCCCAGTCTTAAAGAAGGGCAATGCCAAAGAATGTTCTAATCACCATATATGTATTAGCTGCTCAGTCATTTCTGATCTTTGTGACTCCATGGACTATAGACTGACAGGCATGGGAATCTCCAAGCAAGAATACTGGAGTGGGTTGTCATTTCCTTACAGTTGTGCACATTTCTCATGCTAGCAAATTTGTACTCAAAATCATTCAAGCTATACTTCAGCATTCCATGAACCAAGAACTTTCAGATGTACAAGCCAGGTCTAGAAAATTTTGAGATAACAGAGATCAAATTGACAACATTCTTTGGATCATGGGAAGAACAAGAGAGTTCCAGAAAAAATATGAACTTCTGCTTCATTAACTACACTAATGCCTTTGACTATGTGGATCATGAAAAACTGTGGGAAATTCTTAAAGAGATGGGAGTACCAGACTACCTTACCTATCTCCTGAGAAATATGTATACAGGTCAAGAAGCAAAAGTTACAACTTAGCATGAAAAAATTGACTGTTCAAAGTTGGGAAAAGAGTACAGCAAGACTGTGTATTATCACCCAGCTTATTTAACTTCTATGCAGAGTACCTCATGTAAAATGCTGGGCTGGATATATCACAAGCTGGAATCAAGATTGCCAGGAGAAATATTAATAACTTTGAAGAAGAATTAAAGAGCTTCTTAATGAGGGTTAAACAGGAGAAAGAAAAGGCTGGCTTGAAACTCAACATAAAAAATAAATTAAGATCATGACATCTGGTCCCATCACTTCATGAAAAATAGAATCAGAAATAGTGAAAATGATGACAAATTTTATCTTCCTGAGTTCCAAAATCACTGTGGACAGTGACTGCAGCTATGAAATAAAAAGAAATCTGCTCCTTTTAGGAAATATATGACGAACTTAGAAAGAATATTAAAAAGCAAAGACATCATTTTGCCCAAAACATCTGTATAGGCAAAGCAATGTTCCTATAGTCATGTGTGGACCCTAAAGAAGATTGAGCATCAAAGAACTGATAGTTTCAAATTGTGCTGGAAAAGACACTTGAAATTTCCTTGGACTTCAAGGGGATAAAATCAGTCAATCCTAAAGGAAATCAATTGTGGATATTCACTGGAAGAACTGTTGGTGTAGTTGAAGCTTCAATACTTTGACTACATGATGCAAAGAGCCAACTCACTGGAAAAGACCCTGATACCGGGAAAGATTGAAGGCAAAAGGAAAAGATGATGTGAGATGTTTAGATAACATCACTAACTCAATGGACATGAATTTGAGAAAGCTCTGGGAGATAGTGGAAGACAGAGAAGCTTGGCATGCTGCAGTCCATTGTGTCATAAAGAGTTGGACATGACTTAGCAAATGAACAAGAAAAAAAAAAATATATATATATATACACACACATATATATTCTGTAAACTATTCTCTGTATGCAACACACAACAATCTTGCAACAGTAAGTTTGATAAGGTCTTAGATATCTAAAAAAGTCATTCTTTATTGACTGAGTCAACAAACATATATTGATTTCCTATCATATGTCAAGTCTTGAGAGAGGTTCTGGTGAAATTAAGCATGGCACAGGCATGTGAAGAGACATATAACTTAATTAAGCATTAAAATATTAATACAATATAGTCATTGATTTCCCATTTAAGACAGAGTATGCACAAGCAAAGAGGGTTTGTGGATACATACCCCAGGTTTCTTGCTGACTGTGACAACTCTAAGTTATATGGCACATGATCTTTAACAGTCTCTGCCAGACTGGAGTCTTAGGTTCACAGCATCAACCTTCTTATAAAATCTATCTCTTCCATACTTTAATTTCACACTCCCTTGCAATAATCCCTGGGACCTCAACTCTGGTAACTGCATACAGATGATTTATTTTCATTCTTATTTTGAAAGAATCCAAACTGAGACACAGCAAACCTTATGTCTTTGTGAATTATAGTTGATCAGATATGGACACAAGTCTGGAATAGTGCCAGCCTTGCCTGGAATTGATGCTGAAAGCAGTTTTCTTTTTCCGCCAGTGTTTCCAATTGGTACAGCCAACACCATGTTCCCTTCATGTGGGGATTTATCTATTTTTAGGAGAGAAAGGTGTGTGAAACAGCATGTCCTGGAAGTTCCGGTAATTTTTACTCCAGTTGTGCAAACTATCTGGCATTCTTCCTAGTTAAACTATCGATAAATCCCATTTCTTATCAAAATTAGCATTTTTGTTTATATTGTATTTGACCAAAAGTAATGTATAATGAAAACCCTGAAGGGAAAGAACTGGTTAAGTAAGAGAATTTGGTGGCAGAGAGGTTCAGGAGAAAGGGGACAGACATAGGTAAACATATGGCCAATTCATGTTAATGTATGGCAGAAACCAACAAAATATCGTAACTCAATCATCCTCAAATTAGCATTGAAATATATGCATTATCATATGCAAAATAGACACCCAGTAGGAGTTTGGTGTATGAAACAGAGAACCCACAGTATGTGCTCTCTGACAAACTAAAGGGCAGGGTAGGAAGGAAGGTGGGAGGGTGGGGGTTCAGGAGGAAGGAGACATAAGATAAATCATGTTAAAAAGCTTATTAAGGGCTTTGAAAATATGAGTTTTATCTTTTTATATGTCACTGTTTTTAAAGTTGAATTGACAAAGGTTTTGTAACATTGGTCAATTAAAAAAAATATTCAGTTCAGTTCAGTTTAGTCACTCAGTCATGTCTGACTCTTTGCAACCCCATGAATTGCAGCATGCCAGGTCTCCCTGTCCATCACCAACTCCTGGAGTTCACTCAGATTCACGTTCATCGAGTCAGTGATGTCATCCAGCCATATCATCCTCGGTCTTCCCCTTCTCCGCCTGCCCCCAATCCCTCCCAGCATCAGAGTCTTTTCCAATGAGTCAACTCTTCACATGTGGTGGCCAAAGTACTGGAGTTTCAGCTTTAGCACCATTCCTTCCAAAGAAATCCCAGGGCTGATCTCCTTCAGAATGGACTGGTTGGATCTCTTTGCAGTCCAAGGGACTCTCAAGAGTCTTCTCCAACAACACAGTTTAAAAGTATCAATTCGAGGGGCGGTCCTAAGATGGCGGAGGAATAGGACAGGGAGACAACTTTCTCCCCCATGAATTCATCAAAACAACATTTCAACGCTGAGTAAATTCCACAAAACAACTTTTGAATGCTGGCAGAGGACATCAGGCAACCAGAAAAGCAGATCATTGGCTTCAAAAACAGGTAGGGAAAAATATAAAAGATGAAAAAAGAGACAAAGGAGGTATGGAGGGAACTCCATCCTAGGAAGGGAATCCCGTCCAGGAAAGAGACTCTTAAAACGAGAGGTTTCCAAGCACCAGGAAACATTCTCACAGCTGAGTCTGTGGCGAGCCTTGGAAGCACAGAGGGCAACATAACAGGAAGGAAAATAAATAAATAATTGAAACCAACAGATTACGAGCCCAACAGTAAATCCCCCAGTGGAAAAGCACTGCAGACGCCTGCATCCACCACCAGCAAGTGGGGTTTGGGCAAGGAGGAGCAGGAGGCACAGGCGGCAGTGCTTTCTAAGAATTGGGCCGCGGGAGGCTCGGGCTGCAGTGCTTTATTGAGAATCGGGCTGGAACGCCCCACACATGGCCAGAGAGAACTAACTTGGGCTAGCAAACCAGACTGTGGGATAGCTTCCACGCGAAACACTCAAACATAAGACACCACCAGGACCACGCACAGAACAAAGGACAGATTGGAAATAGCTGGTTGCAGACCACCCTCCTCCGGTGACAGGCAGTCAGAGACTTAAGGGCTGGAAGAGGGCAATCGCAGCACAAGAGAAACATTACCTACCAAGTTGCAAGTCTTTGCTAACTAAGACTTCTGGGGGTTCTGGACAGTCATCATCCACCAGAGAAGGAACGTCAGTGGTACACACAGAAAACTGAGCAGCACGGAAAGGCCATAAGTCGCAGTGATTGTGCTCGCCAAACTCCTGAGCTACTCGGAACTAGGAAGGGCACAAAACGCAGGCCCAACCAAATCTCTGCCTCTGAGGGCTACCTGAGCACCGAGCCTGAGTGGCTTAGACTGGGGAGGTGCATGAAGCCTAAGGCCGGTCTCAGACGGCTCCCTGGTGGAGCATGTAGAACCTCAGTGGTGGGTGCCCCGAGCAGAGGCAAGCCCAGTGTGGAGTCCACCACCGCCCTCCCTGTGTCAAGATGGAAATCAGACACTGAAGAGACCAGCAAGCAGTGGAAATTAAACAGAGGGAACTACCTTGGTAGTGAACCCACACAGCCCACAATGCCAGAGAAAGGGCCAGATATACCTTATACCTTTAATAGTATTATGATCAATCTTTTTTTTTTTTTTT
>SJYV01034227.1:1715347-1750969 GCA_006410875.1 Neotragus pygmaeus | reverse complement strand
GGCCAAGTTCAGGTCAGGACTCGGCACACAGCAGACCCTCCGTGACTACAGATCGCATGAAGAATGAAAGTGACCTCCGAGCCAAGGGCTCTCTGCTTCCTTCTCCGTAAGAGACACACCCTCCCCCACTCCGCATTACCGTGAGGATTAAATGAGCTCATGGATGGGAAGGTGCCCGGGGCAGGGCCTCCATACAGGTGCCAGTAAGTGGCAATCTACCCCGCCTTCAGTGCACATGAGATCACAGACAGAACGAGGCTGTGAATCGGTCACGTGTACACACGTGATCAGGCGGCACTCGCCCTCTCTCCTCGGCCACAAGAACACATGCAGAGCCGCCCTGTGAGCACCAGGTGGCCGGCCCCTGGGCCCTCCAGGGAGAGGCAGGCGGGCAGGCCTCAGCCTGCAGACTCGGAAGAGAGGCCAAGCCAGCTGGACCACCACCAGCCACACCCACGCAAGGGGGCTGGGGATCAGCTCCACATGCAAATATTCCACCTGCTCGCCTCTACCTGTCTCCACCCCAGGGAAGCCACAAGGGGCTCAAAGCACAGGTGGGTGGAGAAAAGAGAGGCGAAGGGGAGGGAAGAAAACCAAACTCTCAATAGAAAAATACCCNGGAGGTAGAGGTGGGGTGGGGGGAGGATGGGAGGGTGAAGGGAAGATGATCCAGAGAGAAGGAATGGCATGTGCAAACCAAGAGAGAGCGTGTTCTAGGAGATGCAGGTAGGACTACAGAAGAGAGAGGAGGTCAGAGCAATGGGTAAGGGCCCCCTCACAAAGGGATTTGTGAACAGGAGCATTGAGGGGTGTGGAAGGGTTTGGGGACTTGGGAGGCATATCCGTGGCTCCCTGCAGAAGCCTGGCACTCCCAAGGCCATTTAGACCTGGAGCTGGGTGACAGGTTGGGGAAAGCCAGTCTGCGCCCCACTTGGCTGTGGGGTGGCAGACAGTGAAGAGGCATCTGTGGTCATCAAAATCATGGCTGCACACTCGACATACGTGATCTGATTGAATCCTCACTACCATTCTGTGAGGTGAGCACATGTGTTATTCCAAAGTGAAGTTTACAGGTGTGAGTAACAGCATTCCAAAGGGGTGGTGGAGCTGGGGCCCCAGCCCACACTTGACCGGCTAAGCCTGAGCCTGAGCTCTTGATGCCTCTAGGCTTCGTTCCCGCCTGCTCTTTGGCTACCCCTCCGTGCACGCGGCACATTCTGATCTAGGTGCACAGTTCACTGTCTACCACGCCTGCCCCTTCATGCCTCTGTGCTCTTCACATGCAGTTCCTGCCGCCAGGCCTGCTCTGCACATCTTCCTCTGATAAAGCCCAGTTCGCCCTCTGCACCCAGCCAAGCAGTCAGGTCCCTCCACACTAGGCTGTCTTGGGTCTCTTGAATGCCACCCACCAAGATGGATTGTCTGCCCTTCATGGGTCCTTACACCCATGAGTGTACAACATGTATGCCAAGGGGAACCCAAGGTCACAGGATACTTGAAGCACACATTACACCATACGATCTGGTGAATAAAGCTAGATGACTCTAAGTATACTTAAAACACACCTCCCCATGCCTTAAATCATAGCAAATATGGACACAATGTCAGAAGCATGTAAAATTTGCATGAATTGTTAAGATAAAATATGGGGATTTCAAAGACATTTTCAGGTTGGCTGCTTTCAACTGGGCCCCCAGTTTCCCTAGGGGAAGCAATTGTATGCCTTTGCCAACAGGCGACTTGCTGGAAAAGTTTGGGAAGCTCTGGCCCGTAGAAGATAATGATTTATTTATATTGCTGTCTCCTGCGCCAAGGCGGGAGATCTCAAGGGCAGAGACTAGATCTGATTCATCTGAGTCTCCAGTGCCCCAGCAGATATCTGAGCACACGCAGATGCCCTTGAATAGTANCCGTAGAAGATAATGATTTATTTATATTGCTGTCTCCTGCGCCAAGGCGGGAGATCTCAAGGGCAGAGACTAGATCTGATTCATCTGAGTCTCCAGTGCCCCAGCAGATATCTGAGCACACGCAGATGCCCTTGAATAGTAATAATGATAATAATAGTAACAGTAATAGCTTACACCCATAGCACTTACCATGTGGCAGGCACTGTTCTATGTGCTTAATGAATATTAAGTTAGTCCTCACAACAGCCCTATGATGTAGATACTATTATCCTCATTTACAGTTGAGGAAACAGACAGACAGAGGTTAAGAGTCTTGCNCTTTAAAAATAAATGTCTATTAAATGTACTATTTGAACACATTAATTATTTTTTAAGGTTTTTAAAATAACATTTATTTCTTAAAAGTTAACATGTGCATATTAGGAAATCAAAAAACACAAGAAGCAAAAAACAAAGTCACTCATAATCACAAGCAGTTTACCATTTGATGCGTTCTACTAGGTCTCATTTTTGTATTTTCACAACTAAACATCCATTTTTATGTAATTAAGATCTTATAGTTAAGTATCATGCTGTTTCACACATCATAAATATTTACCATTCCAAAATCCCAAAGCTATGTGTATTTTGATAACCAAGAATATACACACTACACCAACTCAATCTGGAAGGAAAAAAATGTAATCCTGCCTTTGTTGGTGACAAAAATTTCAGAAAAGATAAAAATGGCAACAGGTCTTTAGATTGGCAGTTATGATTAAAACACTACACTGTTTCTTCTTCTCAAGATAAGAGATGAGCAATTTAAACTTTCACTCTAACAAAGTAAAATGATGCATTAATGAGAAATAACTACAAATAAAAAATTCCCACAAACTCTATACCAATATATTCAGTATTCACTATCACATTCTCAATATTTAGACTTCTAATATCTACAGTATTTCAAAAGCAAGTAACTGTGTTAGTATATATAATTAGTTACCTTGATTAAAGTATTTTAAAAACACAATAAGAGTAAATGTTATCTCAGCCTCTATTTACTAAGGACTTAAGCTCTCAAAGTTAAAAAATTAAGATTACAACATTCAAAATACTGGTAAGAACAGGGCAATCAAGCAACATAATTTTAGTCAGAACAATATGTCTGCTTCTTCATCCACTGTTGTAAAGGATTTGGCAACCTTTGAAAAATAGCACACATTATAGGACACCTTTCTATCTAGGAAGCTAAGATGGTTATAGTCAGGTTCGAACAATCAAACAGAGTATTTTCTCTTGAGTAGTGATGTGAACATGCCAACTTTATCTTGAAATTTATTAACAATTTTTGAGAGAAACAAACATCTTTGATGTCAGAATAAAGTGTTGACAAATTAGTCAAATATAAATATGCATAAAAGGTATTAAGTACAAAATATTATATTCAGAGTCCATTATGTCTAATTTTTTTCTTTAAATTTTTGTAGAATAAGCTTCCAAACTGCTCTCTAAAAAAATGATATATGAACTAACTCAATAAGAGAACAAAATGCTTAAAGATTCATGTAATAACAAGATAAGACTTACTCTATGTATTTATAAGCTTATTAAGTCACAAAAGTTAATAAACAGCTACAAATAAAGTTATTGCTATATTTCTTAAAACATATTTGTTCACAACCTACTATGAGCTAAGCACTGTGACAGATGCAGGAAATACAACTTATAAGTCAAACAAGATCCCTATCCTTGTGGAATTTACATTATTCTACTGGGCAAAAGCTTTAATCATTTACTCAACTATAGGAATGAATAAGATACTTTAATGAAATTATCTACAGAAATATATATAGCCCTCAACATGATTTTTTTTAATAAGCTCTGCAAGTGATGCTGATACTGTGGCCAATTAGGGAACTACCAATTCTACTCCAAATTCTCTCCCCACAAAATTATCGTTTCTATAAGATATCTGTTTGTAGGCCTTTCAGACTCTTCCTATACACTTCTAATAAAGAAGAGATTATTTCTCAAAAATTGTTCTAATTTTGGAGAGACTCTTTAGCTGAACTCAATTGCTTTCCCCATAACTTCCAGAGAATAACAGTTTAGCCCTTGAGAGCCACACATAAAAGACAAGTCAAATCCCTTTGCTATATGGTAATTCATGAAATATTTAAACATGACTATCATTTGCACCTTAATTTTGTCCCTCAACATGTGAGGTCCCCCTTTACATTACTCACAGCAATAATTTACAAACACCTTTCTTTCCTATCATTCCCTATAGAAAAAAAAAAAACAAACACTTTCACCATAAACACTACTGTGTTTGCTTTTTTTTTCTAGGAAATACTTAGTTCATCAATATCTGAGCCTCTTAAAACAGTAAGAACTGAGCAAAATATCCCGGTGGTCTAATCAGCACAGAATACAGGGGATTATTTCCAGCTACACCTCTACTACATTAGATTTCTAAAACAGCTGCCTTACACTACCTTACATTAGCCAGATGAGTTCGTTTGACATTCCTTTTTAGTGTACATATTTAAGTTCCAGTGACAACCTCCTTAAAGTACACATCTGTACCATTTTTCTAGATTTCACATATATGCATTAATATATGATATTTGTTTTTTCTCTTTCTGACTTACTTCACTCTGTATGACAGACTCTAGGTCCATCCACATCTCTATAAAAGCCCCAAACTCGTTCCTTTTTATGGCTGAGTAATATTCCACTGTATTTATGTATATCTTCTTTATCCATTCATCTGTCATTGGACATTTTGATTGTTTCCATGTCCTGGCTATTGTAAATATGCTGCAATGAACATTGGAGTACATGTCATTTTGAATTGTGTTTTATTCAGGGTATATGCCCAAAAGTGGGATTTCTGGGTCATATATAGTTTTACTTTTAGTTTTTTAAGGAACCTTCATACTGTTCTCCACAATTTACGTTCTCACCAACAGTGCAAGAGGATTCCCTTTTATCCATATCCTCTCCAGCATTTATTGTTTGTAGTTATTTTTGATGATGGTCATTCTGACTGGTGTGAGGTGATACCTCATTGTAGTTTTGATTTGCATTTCTCTAATAATTAGTGATGTGGAGCCATCTTTTCGTGTGACTCTTGGCCATCTGTATGTCTTCTTTGGAGAGAGGTCTATTTAGGTTTTCAGCAGAACCTATTTCCAGGGCAGGAATAGAGACACAGACATTGAGAATGGACATGGGGACACAGAGGCAGAAGGGGAAGGTGGGACAAATTGGGAGATTGAGATTGACATATATATACTACTGTGGGAACCTGCTATAAAGTACAGGGAGTTCAGCTCAGTGCTCTTTGATGACTTAGATGAGTAGGATCAGGGAGGTAGGAGGGAGGTTCAAAAGGGAAGGGATATATGTATACATACAGCTGATTCACTTTGTTGTACAGCAGAAACACATGGTAAAGCAATTATACTCCAATGAAAAATTAAAATTAAAAAATAAAAGTACACAAACAGTTACTAAATAAGCTTGTCTAAAATTTTCCTGGGGTTAAAGCTAAATTCACCCATCAATAATTTCAAGATCTATTCTTTGTTGCTTTTGTATACCTGTTCATTGGGTATTTCCATTTCTTTTGCCTACTCTGATTGCACAAAGAATACCTAAACTAGTTCAGTATACCAGGACTTAGGTTATTTGGAAATCTTAAAGTAGCCAGGTACTCACTCATAAGAGATTTTTTTTTCACCATGCTAGCTCTACCCTTTACAGTTTAGAAATCTTTCTCTTGGATAGAGAAGACTAAAGCAAAATATGATTATCCCCAACAGTTAAAACTTTAGTAGTTAATTTATCCCATCTATTCCTTTTTAATAAATCTATAAATTCCTTTCCCACATGCTAACTGGAACTTTAAATGTGTTTTGGGGGTATTCTTGCATGGATTAGCCATATGAAATTTTTAACATGCAATCATTTTCTACAAACAGAAGTAGTAGTTTTAAAAGCTCAACATAATAGTTGAGGGGAATGGGGGACATTCATTTTTAGTTTGATCTAGATATGATGCTTTTTTACCTCTCTACTAGGAAAGCATCATTTATACTGCCCAGTCTTTAATATAATGCAGTATAAATTTATCACTCAATTTCTACCCACTGTAGTACAGCCAAATTTTGGTCCATAGATTTGTAAATACATTTAACTTGCACTACTATGCCTCACATTCCCAACAGATATGTTTGTTTAGGACCAAATATAACCACTCATCACATTTTAAACACTAATATTATTTCAAGTTTTGAATCTCTTTATGTTAAAATTTCTAGTTCACTCTGTTGCATTATATCCAATATTTAAAAATATCCTGCCTAACTTAAACGTCTTCTATTGTGAATTACTGGTCACTTTCTGCTTTATAGCTCTTCTTCTCATGTTATTCCAAGTATACTTAATCACAACATTGGGCAATTGTCTTATAGGTAACTTTACTAGTGTCACTAAAAAACAGTAACTTAAACTTATTTTGGCTTAATATACTGTGCTTTCTCAACATCAGTTAGAAGTGGTAATGAAGAGTAAAAGGGAGAGAACACAGTAATCCCCTAAGAAGCCTCAAATTTTATGAAGTACATATTAAAGAAATTAATTAAAACTGAATAAAATTCACATAAATGTTCTCCTGAAATCTGTCATTTTATTCTATTAACATTTTAAATGCTATTTAGTTACATTGAGAAATGAATAATAATGGCCTTTGAAAAAAGAAACAAAATCTCATAATGCAAAGCAAATAATATTCTACTGTATGTTGGATATTAATGTACCATTTCATGTAATCAAGTTCTATTTGTTTCAAAATTACAATACAGAACATTGTATTTCAAATTAATAAAGTTAGAATCACACTGACTTTTTTCATCTAGTCTTCAATAATACCTTCAACTTCCTCATGCTGTGACATCCTTAATTTTTTATAAGGATGTGCTTCTTTTCTTATGTTACTCTTTTCTTCACTTTCCTCTCCATTAAGTGATCATCCATCATTTCATATGAAAAAAATTAAAAAGTATCAAGAGCTGGTAAAATTCTACTATTAGAAAAAAGTGCATATTTTAGAACATTTGTTGAGCATAGCACAACATGTACTATATTATCTTGACTTGAAAGGTCAGTGCTAGACCTTCAAATATTAAATGGTTAAAAAAAAAAAAGACCTAAAATATATTAGAAGAATCCATAACAAGGACAGCAAATCCAAATCAAGGACTTATTACAAGGTGGTTGTATCAAAAAAACTTTAATTAGTACATCAGCTTATTTCTACAATTGTTCAAGACAACACAGTCTGTTCTCCTAAATCCAGTCAATAATATCAAAGCACCTAGGTCAGTAAGCAGGAAGAAAGAAAAGGATCACTCCAATTGAAAATGCACAAATTCTGTGGGGGGGAAAAAAACGCAAAGTACATTTCCTTCTATTATCTCCATATATGCAAAATAAAATATTATTAGCCAAAAATACACCAAAGATTAGGAAACCTCTGCTAAAACATGTTGAAACAATCATATAACATATAGCGGACAAAGACTAAAAGTAGCAAATGACTTTAAAATTGGGGAATTTAGTAATAAAATATAAAATAATTATACTAAATTTAAGGTTTTATATTTCACATACTTAATAAAAAATGTTGAATTAAAATGAACATTTCTTAAAAAATAAATAAAATCAATATTTCTTTTAAATCTCATAGTAAACATGACTTCTTGAGAGAATACAGCTATCAACAGCAGAATCCAAACTTAAAATGCACTAGGGGATTGATGTCAGCATTTTAGCAGTTGAGTTTTTTCTTTTTTTCTTTTCTCTTCCCTTTGATGAAAAACTAATTGGACAATAATAGCTGGAAACACTGCAATCATGGGAAAGGACGTGCAAATACATGAAGCTAATAGAAAACTCTATTACCACAATTTGAAAAGACCTTCTGTAAAACACATTATAATGAAAATTTCAGAAACCAATGATAAAGAAAGAATATTAAAGGCAGCAAAAGGAAAAAAAAAGATAATCTACAAAGGAAATCCTATTAAGCTATCAGCAGATTTCTCAGCAGAGACTCCATAGGTCAGGAGAGTGTGGAATGATACATTCAAATTATTGAAAAACAAACACTGCCAGCCAAGAATACTTTACCCAGCAAAGTTATCCTTCAAAAGTGAAGGAGAAATAAAGGATTTCTAAGGCAAACAAAAACTGAAGGAGTTAAACACCAGTATACATGCTTTGAAAAGATATGCTAAAAGGAGTTCTTCAAGCTGAGGGGAAAAAAAATCACTAAAAAGCAAGATGATAACATATAAAATACTCTGGTAAAGGTTAAAAGTGGACAGAGTTAGAAAACTATAATTCCATATTAGAATGGTATGTTAACCACTTATATGTAGCATACAGCTTAAAAGAAAAGACTATTAAAAAGGATGCTTGTCCCTTAGAAGATCATATGACCAGACACAAAACAAGTCCTAGCAAATTTAAAAGACTAAAATCATTTTGACTATCTTTTCTGACCATAATAGTATGGAACTACAAATTAACAAAAAGAGGAAAGCTGGAAAGTCTACAAACATGTGAAAACTAAACAACACACTTCTGAACAACAAATTGTAAAAGGAAAAACAAAGGAAATAAAAAACTATATATAAATAAATGAAAATGGAAACATATCAAACTCTATGAGATGCTGCAGAATGTATCAAAAATTTAAAACAGTTGGGAATAGAACATCACTTCAAGAAACTAGAAAGAACAAAGTAAAACCCAACAGCAGAAGGACGGAAATAAGAGATCAGAGGGAAAATAAGTGAAACAGACAAGAAAAACGGTAGAAAGGTCCAACAAAAAACTAAGAGCTGGTTCTTCAAAAAGATAAACAAAATTGAAAACTGTAGCTAGACTAAGAACAAAAAGAGAAGACTCAAATAATACTGCAGAAATGTTTCGTTGGCCAAGTTCAGTTGAGTCACTCAGTCGTGTCTGACTCTTTGCGACTCCATGAATCACACCACGCCAGGCCTCCCTGTTCAACACCATCTCATGGAGTTCACTCAGATTCACGTCCATCGAGTCCGTGACGCCATCCAGCCATCTCATCCTCTGTTGTCCCCTTCTCCTCCTGCCCCCAATCCCTCCCAGCATCAGAGTCTGTCCAATGAGTCAACTCTTCACATGAGGTGGCCAAAGTACTAGAGTTTCAGCTTTAGCATCGTTCCTTCCAAAGAAATCCCAGGGCTGATCTCCTTCAGAATGGACTGGTTGGATCTCCTTGCAGTCCAAGGGACTCTCAAGAGTCTTCCCCAACACCACAGTTCAAAAGCATCAATTCTTCGGTGCTCAGCCTTCTTCACAGTCCAACCCTCATATCCACACATGACCACAGGNCTGGTTGGATCTCCTTGCAGTCCAAGGGACTCTCAAGAGTCTTCCCCAACACCACAGTTCAAAAGCATCAATTCTTCGGTGCTCAGCCTTCTTCACAGTCCAACCCTCATATCCACACATGACCACAGGAAAAACCATAGCCTTGACTAGACGGACCTTAGTCAGCAAAGTAATGTCTCTGCTTTAGAATATACTATCTAGGTTGGTCATAACTTTTTTTCCAAGGAGTAAGCGTCTTTTAATTTCATGGCTGCAGTCACCATCTGCAGTGATTTTGGAACCCCCAAAAATAAAGTCTGACACTGTTTCCACTGTTTCCCCATCTACTTCCCACGAAGTGATGGGACCGGATGCCATGATCCTCGTTTTCTGAATGTTGAGCTTTAAGCCAACTTTTTCTCTCCCCTCTTTCCCTTTCATCAACAGGAGCTTTTTAGTACCACTTCACTTTCTGCCATAAGGGTGGTGTCATCTGCATATCTGAGGTGACTGATATTTCTCCTGGCAATCGTGATTCCAGCTTGTGTTTCGTCCAGTCCAGCGTTTCTCATGATGTACTCTGCAAATCAGTTAAATAAGAAGGGTGACAATATACAGCCTTGACGTACTCCTTTTCCTATTTGGAACCAGTCTGTTCTTCCATGTCCAGNATATTTCTCCCTGCAATCTTGATTCCTGCTTGTGTTTCTTCCAGTTCAGTGTTTCTCATGATGTACTCTGCATAGAAGTTAAATAAGCAGGGTGACAATATACAGCCTTGACGTACTCCTTTTCCTATTTGGAACCAGTCTGTTGTTCCATGTCCAGTTCTAACTGTTGCTTCCTGACCTGCATACAGATTTCTCAAGAGGCAGATCAGGTGGTCTGGTATTCCCATTTCTTTCAGACAGCAGCATTATTCATACGAGTCAAGAGGTCAAAACAACCCAAACATCCATCAGGGATGGATGGATAAACAAACTGTGATCTATACACATAATGGAATATTATTCAGCCTCAAAAAGGAAAAAAATTCTGACACATACTCCAACATGGATGAAACCTGAAGACACTGAAAGTGAAAGTGAAGTCCCTCAGTCACGTCCAACTCTTTGTGACCCCATGGACTGCAGCCTGCCAGGCCCCTCTGTCCATGGGATTTTCCAGGCAACAATCCTGGAGTGAGCTGCCATTTCCTTCTCCAGGGGATCTTCCCAACCCAGGGATCCAACCCAGGTCTCCCGCACTGTAGGCAGATGCTTTTTATCGTCTGAGCCACCAGGGAAGTCCCTAATGCCAAGTGAAATAAGCCGGTCACAAAAAACTAATACCACATAATCCCATTTATATAAGGTACTTAAAGTAGTCAAGTTCATAGAGACAGAAAGTGGAGGAGTGGTTGCCAGGTGCAGGGGGGGCAGAGAATGGGATGTTGTTCAGTGGGTATAGAGATCAGTTTTGCAAGCTGAAAAAAGACATCCACAACAATGTGAGACTGCACACTTAAATGCTGGACTGCACACTTAAAAACAGCCAAGAAGGCAAATTTTATGCTTTGTATATCTTACCACAATTTTATTAAAAAAAAAAAAAGAAATGAATCTACCAGGAGGAGGAGAGAAGATTATGTCTGACACATCAACTGTATGGAATGAAAAGGTTAAGGCCCAAATATCTTAGAATCTACCTCAGACTGCACTTAAGAGAGGGTTTCTATACCTTTACCTCTAAAGAAGTGCCGAGCATTGCAAGACTTTCATCCAGTGTGGCAGGCCACACAGAGAGGTTTATTGTTGGTGGTTGTTTGGTTTTTTTGTTTTTAAGCAGAGAGAACTTTGGGTGCAATTGCCAACTACAAAGCAGACACCTCTCACCACCCACAGCCCACAGGCCCAGGGAGTGTTTGGAACTAGCCTCCAGGCAGGGTTGGGCAAGAACAGGGGCTGACGGGGTGAGGTCTCATTTTTAATGTCTCCGCCAGACACTGGTGCCAGGTTGCTACCAGCTGCTGGCATCTTTCAGTGCTGCCAATAAAAGTTTCAGCAATGCTCACCCAGCCAGAAATGCCAGGCCTGCACCCCGGTCAGCACCCAGCTCAGCCATCTGCACTGACTCTCTGTACTGTCTCTCTGCAGAGCAAGAACAATAGATTTCATTTACGGAGCCCTGGTGTTTGGCATATATGATCTCATTTAATCTTTATGACAACTCAATAGGGTGTTATTCTATTCACTGTTTAGGTATGGAAACTGAAGTTCAGAGAGGAAAAGTGACTTGCCCAAATTAGTAGGTGGAAGAAACTAGACTTGAGCTGCCATCCATCATGCTACATTGGGACAGTGTACGTGAATGGTTTGATGAGTAAATGAATAAATGCAAGGAATGAAAACTGTAGGGTTGTTATTTCCAAATGTCTTTCACCTGAGGATTTCCAAGTACTTTTCAAGAATTTGACAGTGATTTATTGAATATCTACTTTTCAGGCACCTCAGAGAGCTGGATTTATAAAGTCAGGCCATGGTTGACCTTGTCTTCAGCGGGGAGCTTTGAAGCCAGCTGGAGAGACAAACGTATGAAAACTAGTAATAGCCGACATTTACTGACATTGCTTGGCTAGCTTTCATGGGGGCTATTTTATTTAATCCATGGCAAACAGTAGCCTATGAAGGAGGTACTATTATAACTCCATTTTTCAGATGAGGAGACTGAGACTTTGACAGATTATTCAACTTATCTTGGGTCCTATAACTTAAGACTACTCAAAGGATTGTCCTTGGCCCTGATTGCTTGTCAGTGGCCTGCTGCAAAGTACAGAAAGAGTATTAGTGTATTGTAGCAATCTGACACAGCAATTATATGTCTGTTGAGTAATATTATTTTTAAAAGTTGGTCTTATAGTTCATATATTCATTTATTTTTATCTCATTTTATTTTTCTTTTTAAAAATAAATTTATTTAATTGGAGGTTAATTACTTTACAATATTGTACTGGTTTTGCCATACATCAGCATGAATCTGCCACATGTATACACGTATTCCCCATCCTGAACCCCCTTCCCTCCTCCCTCCCCGTACCATCCCTCTGGGTCATCTCAGTGCACCGGCCCCAAGCATCCATTATCATGCATCGAATCTGGACTGGCTATTCATTTCATATATTTTTTCTCATTTCAAATGAATTTTTATCGTTCTTGTTCATCTCATTTTTACTGAGTTCCTCTGTTTTTGAGGAGAATTGGCTCTAGGACCTCCAAGGATACCATAATCTATAGCTGTTTATGTGTCTTATATGAAATGGCATCATGGTTGCATATAACCTACACACATCCTCCCATAAATCATTTCTAGATATCTAATACATGCAAATGCTATGTAAGTAGTTGTAAATATAATGTAAANTCCAAGGATACCATAATCTATAGCTGTTTATGTGTCTTATATGAAATGGCATCATGGTTGCACATAACCTACACACATCCTCCCATAAATCATTTCTAGATATCTAATACATGCAAATGCTATGTAAGTAGTTGTAAATATAATGTAAATGTTAGTTGTTGGTATGCTGTAATTCAAATTTTGCTTTTTTGGAACTTTCTGGAATATTTTTTCCAATATATTTGGTTCACGGTTGGTTGAATCTACAGATGCAGAACCCACAAATACAGAGGGGTGACTGTTCTTCACTTCTATTTTACAAAAGCATTGACCAACAGTATATTGGGGGAAAACAATTGCTCCTTTGCCACGGGTGGTTGGAGAAGCAATGAGACAGTTTAGCAATAGCAGACCTGGGATCTGACCTGTGCAATGTAATTCCAGAGACTATTCTTGTCCTCAGGATTGAAAGATGACTGCCACCCCTCCAGGCTCTGTATCTGCATTCCAAGGAGCAGGAAGGGAAGGGAAAGGGCAAAAGGCACAGGGCAGCTAAGCCACATGGCTTCTTGTAATTTGTCTGTCAGGCAAAATTTATTCCCTAACTCACAGCCTTTGTTCTTCATATTTTTCCTCTCCTTTATTGGTTTTAGTGGCTTGCCTTTCACTTCATTTCCAATCTGCATTTGAATGTCACTTTCTAAGAGAAGAGGCTGTCTCTGGACACTTTGTCTAAAATAAGGCCACTGTCCATTCACTCCCCAGCTCTCTGCTGTCCAACACCATAACCACTAACCACTAATGAGAGAGATGGCTGGATGGCATCACCGACTCAATGGCCATGAGTTTGAACAAGCTCTAGAATATGGTGAAGGACAGGGAATCCAGGTGTGCTGCAGTCCACGGAGTCACAAAAAGTTGGACATGGCTGAGCAACTGAACAACAAGAATACACTATATTAAAACTATTATCTTCTAGCCCCTGACACTGCTTTATTTCCCTTTATAAGGGTTATTACCACCAGACATTGGACTTCCCTGGTGGCTAAAATGGTAAAGCGTCTGCCTACAATGCGGGAAACCTGGGTTCGATCCCTGGGTTGGGAAGATCCCCTGGCGAAGGAAATGGCAACCCACTCCAGTACTCTTGCCTGGAGAATCCCATGGATGGAGGAGCCTGGTGGGCTAAAGTCCATGGGGTCGCAAAGAGTCAGACACGACTGAGCGACTTCACTTTCACTTTCACCACCAGACATTAGATGACATACTTCTATTTCATTTATTTATTATTAGCCTCTCCCACTGGAATGTAAGTTCAGTTATGTCAGAGACTTTATTTCCTGTTCACCACTCTAACTCCAGTGTCCAGAACAGCACCTGGGTAGGGGATCCAGCTCTGTTATATGAACACATGAAAAATGAACAAAACCAACTAGATTAGAAAGTCTGTTGGGCCCCTTCATCTTTGTGATTGTATTATTTGTATATCTGACAGTGGCCTAAAAACATGTTTGTATACAAAGTGGAATCAATGTGTGTATTCTAACTTTAATCTATACCCTCCAGGGAGCTAAATATTGTGTCCTATCTAGAAATCCACACTCTAGTGGAGACTGCTTAAACTTTTCAAACAGAAATCTATACCAGGGATTTATCTTTTCATAATTTTATTTATTTTTGGTTGCACTGGGTCTTTATTGCTGTGCACAGACTTTCTCTAGTTTCAGGGAGCAGGGGCTACTCTCTAGTTGCAGTGTGCGGGCTTCTCGCTGTGGCGGCGTCTCTTGTTGCAGAGCATGAGCTCTAGGGCATGCGGGCTTCAGGGGTTGTGGTGCACAGGCTTAGTTACCCCACGGCATGTGGATTCTTCCCAGAGCAGGGGACAGAACCTGTGTCCCCTGCCTTGTCAGGTGGATTCTTAACCACTCGACCTCCAGAGAAGTCCCCAGGGGGTTCTTAATTAACATTAGGAATGTTAAAAATAGTTATTTGCTGTTGGAGAAAGAGCTGTGCTCCAAGTAGCTTATCTAGAAGGACTATACAGTTCCGTGTTTGCAGAACAAGGTAGACGAATCAGCAAATTTTAATGTGCATTGTACATGAAATGTGCTTGTGGGATTCACCCTTCCTACCTCTTAGACTTGAGAAGAATGATTGTAATTTTTTTTCTGCCTAACTTGTTGATACAAGTCTGGCAGAATTTGATCTAAGACCCACTTCCTTAGTATATACCCCCAGGTAGCAAGGTGAGGGGGATCAACTCTATGCCCCCACTGTGACTCCATCTACCTGTGATCACAGGGGGCTGCTGATATTTATGAAAAGAAACTGACAGTTGTTAAGCCAACAGACTGGCTTAGGCCTGGTGATAAGAGATTCCTAGACCTCATTCCAAGTGCTTCATCTTCACGTTCTCCCTCCAAGTAACATTGTTGCTCAGACGATGGCTGTCTGCACTTGGGCTACAGTGCTTCTGGACTCTTCCACGTCTGTTACAACAAGCTGCTGCCAGGGTCACGAGCAGCACGTCTGCAGCATCAGAGGTCAGGAGTGAGTTGCTTGGTCTGAGCCAAATTTTTAAAGACAGCTGACATTCTCACTGTCAGGCCCCTGGAATTAGCCATGGGCCTTTATTCCCATTTTGGTGAATAGCTTCAGTTTGTATTAACTCAGGAGAGGCCCAGCTCCAGGTTCCCAGCCCAAAGGCTACCACTCTTAGCCATCTCAGGGTGTTACAAGCAGGCTGTGAATATACAGACACACAGATACACCATTGTCTCGGAGCTAAAAACTTAATGTTTCTCACAAGCATTTACCACAGTTTGTTGCTGTTGCTCAGGCACTAGTTTGTATCCAACTCTTTATGACTCCATGGACTAGAGCATGCCAGACTTCCTTGTCCTTCACCATGTTTGCTCAGATTCATGTCCACTGAGCCAGGGATAAATCCACTTCCTTTTGATTGTACTACTGATGCCATAAAAGACTTTTTGTCAATATTTGAATCCATTGATCCTAAAGAAACAAATGCTATCCCTTAGTGTCCCCAGTACTCAAAAACTTAGTGCTGATGAACTAATGATAAACCTTTGAGCTAGAGGAGAATTTAAAGAGAAATAAGATCAGTGATTTTCAAAATTTAGGGTTGGGCAGGGGGGCAGCATCTTAAAAAAAAAAAAACTAAACTAAAATACAATTTTAAAAAGAGAGAACAATGGAAATCCAAGAAGTCTCCTTACACAAGCAGATACCCAGGGGACAAGCTTACCCCAGATGTACCCTGGCAGATCTGAGCTGAGACACCCTGTCACTCACACACCATGAATATCTGCAAACCCTGCACCTCTTCAACTGGGGGCCTACGATCTCTCCCTCTGGAGGAGCCATCCATTCATTCCATCACCCCAAAAACCTTTATGAGCCTCTGTGTGTGCCAGGCAGACAAGGGCACAGTGGTATCCCAGTGGAACAGGCAGCCAGAGGATTACAGGGGTAGCCAGTGACCCCTCGAGGGAGCCAAAGAAAGGAAGTGAGGTGACCCTTGAAGGTGGATGAAGGGAGAAGAGTGGGGCTGGAGGCAGCAGGAGGCCGTGAGGTCTCCAGATCAAGGGAATCACATGCAGAGGGAATAGCTATTATAACCAGTCATGTGACAGAGATATAAGTGCTTTGCACGCACACAGCCCTCTGGGGTAGGTACTATGATTTGCTCCATCTTGCAGATGAGAAAATGGAGGCATAGAGCAGTTAAATAACTTGCCCAGGGTCAAGCTAGAAAGAGGTGGAGCTGGGGTTTGAGCCCAGATTGTCTAGAACTATAGTCTTTGTGCTGAACCTCTGTACTCTGCTGCCTGAGAATTCAGAAAAGCAAAAACAAAAACAAATCAGTCAGGTTCAGTCAAATGCTGCAGACCCAGAGGGAAGGCTGGGGAGGCAGGACTTTGTTCTTAGTGCTGAGGGCCTGAACTTGATCCTGAGGGCAGTGAGAGCTACGGAAGTATTTGGGGGTTTTGGTTTTGTTGTTGTTTTTTTTTTACTTTTAATTGGAAAGTAATTACTTCACAGTGTTGTGTTGGTTTCTGCTGTACAACAAGAGTCAGCCATAAAGTATACATATATCCCCTCCCTTCTGAGCCTCCCTTCCACCCCTCTATTGAAAGGTTTTAGAGAAGTGAAATGAATAGATTTCACTAAATTTCCTGCTACAAAAACAGATTTTTTAGAAGATCACCATTATTTCCACAATTTCTCACCTCCTTTTTACCTCAGTCACTTACAGAAGGTCAAGACACCTTCTAAGTCAATCACCAACACACTGACCTTAGCTCCATGTCCTCTGCACACCTATTAGTCTGACCAGTTGCCACCCTGCCCATCCTTTCAGCAGCCTCCCCTCCTTTATCCTTAATCCTTTCTCACAATCTTTCTCTCACCTCTTGTCCTGCCTAGTGTCTGAATTTGCCCGAACACTTTGCTTCCATTGCTGCTACCTGAAAGCAGATGACTTTTTTCTTTCTCTCATACCGTGCCCATGTCACACAACCAGGAGATAGGAGGAGTATGTGCCTTGCTTCCCATGGCCACTTCCAAACCATTTTATTCCCTCCTCCTTTAACCTCTCTTCCATGGAGTTTTATTTCAGTAGACTTTACCCTCCCTCCCCCGCCTACACCCGGCTCTCCTGGCTACTACCCTCTTGGTCCGTTGTGTCTCACCCTTTCTATTACAATTCATTCAACTGTTACCATCCTTGGTCACTTCAAAATTCCTATGGCTTATCCATCCAATACTCTGGCTGCTTGTTCTTCAGCCAACTCACACGAATGACCCTTTCTTCCATCCTACCTAGCTATCATCTTCCTCAATTCTATCCTTTGACATTGCGAACTACACTAATTGTGTCATCTCTGAAATTTCAACCTCAAATATCCCAGTCTCTATGTTCTAGCTTACTTGATCTGATCCTCTAGTCCTGTAAGTTTTCAACCTCATAGAGACCTTCCATGATTATTAACCTTGGAACTTTCTCATCAGTTACCCAACTCTCACCTCCCTCAGCTCAATGGTTCTCTGTTACAACCACTTTCCTGCAAACTGCCCCCAACAGTCTTACCTGCCAAACACCAACCTTCCAGCACCCAAGCAGCTGTGGGTTCTTGACGAATCCACAGATTATGACAACGGGATTCCTTTCACATTTATGGACACAAATCTCATGTGGGTTCTCATCACTGACTGGCAAACACTTATCCAGTATCTTCACTTCCCAACTCTTTCCAAAACTATTGCTCACTTTTCTTCATTTCCTCAAACTTCCTATATTGCTCCTCCCTTCAATCTCAAATGATAGCTTTGACTTGTAGTTCAGTGAGAAAAAAAGAGAAACACTCTAATCACATAGAAACTGCCTCATCTTCTCATTGATAAAACTTCCAACTTAACCCTAAATATTGGAGAAGGCACTGGCACCTAACTCCAGTACTCTTGCCTGGAAAATCCCATGGATGGAGGAGCCTGGTAGGCTGCAGTCCATGGGGTNAGGTATACACTTGAGCCTTGAGATCCCACATGTGTGAGCAGGCCCAAGAGGGCGGGGAGCATGGGCACCACGCAGCCAGATCCAGGAGCCAGAGTTCTGAGAGGCCCCATCCCAGGAGCCGCCCAGGGAAGACGCTCAGCGCTTGCCCGGGCCTGGGTGGGAGAAGGGCAGCTGGCATGAGGCTCAAGATGCAAGCCTGGGAGAGGGCTCCAGGGCCAGGAGGGGCAGAAGCAGACCCCGAGGGCGTGAGGAGGGGACCACTCTCCCGATGCCTGGCCACTGACCAGGGGAGCCCAAGCGAGGACCCCAGATTCCGCGCAGCGGGCGCTCAAGCCTCCATGCTCACCTGTGAGGTGTCGTGCGCACCTGCCAGCCCCTTCTGCTCCACCTCCTCACACAAACAAATAACGACAGGGGACACGTTGCCGAAAGGGTGTACAGGCCTCTCAGACACAAAGTTCGAGAGAAGAACACCAGAACAGAAAGCATTCTGTCACTCAAAGGGAGGCTGAGCCACAATGCGCTGAACTGCCAAGCGCCTGTCAGGAGGCCTGGTAGCTCAGCCCCGACCAGCACTCACCACCACGCTGGACTGTTTCCACAGCAACCAGAAAGGAAATACAAGGCAACCAGTTTTACATGAAAATTATTCTCCATTACAATAAAATGCTACAGTCAGGAAAAACATTTTGAGAAAGAACCAGGTAAACAACATCCATAATGTTAATGCTAATTATTTATTCACCAGCCATACAACTTTTCCTTATGTTCTAAAATACTTTGTATTATATTACTCACCTTAGAAATTTGAAGGCTATTTCATGAGCACTAAATATTACTGTCAATAAAGCATGCTGGGTCTTCCATCTTTAAATGAGAAAAAAGTGACAGATGACATCACAAAAGCAAGTCAACAAGTACAAAAATTACAATCAAATCAAACTTCTTATCTTTTCTCCAGTATCTACATGGATCAAGAAATACCCTCAGAAGTTTGAAGAAAGATCAGACATAAAAACAGCTGAGCAAGACAAAGATGAAAAGATAGAAATATACAAATTCTAAGAACAAAACCATCTTAGCCAATGTCTTCTCACATCAAAACCACCAAGTTACAAATACAATTCAGGCACATCAACCAATTCTCAAAAACCAGAATCAAATTCAAAAGTCCCTGTCTTCCACACCCCTAAGGCTGCCTGTATCTTGCCACAGCCTTAGGGGCTCGACACCATGAGGACAGTCTCATGCCGCGACAGAGCTCAGAACTCTGAGGAAGGACCACACACAGCAAACCTGGCACGCGAGGGAAGGCGTGCGGCTCGCGGGGCCACACCCGCCTCCGACAGCCCCGAGTCCTGACTCGGCGGACGCGGCTGACACGGGCACCGGGCTGCCCACCTCCCGCCTGGTCAGGGGTGACTGGTTCTTCCACAAAGAGGCTCCAGCATCTCGCCTGCCAACAGCACTGGGATCACTGCCGTCCTCACACAGGCCAGAGAAAAGGCCTGGGCCAGCAACTGACCCCACGACCAACACAAGGCCCACCACCCCTGAACCTTGACTGGTATTCCTTCCCCAGACCAGTTTTCAGTTATGTCTAGAAACTCTCCAACCCAAAGAGAAGAAAGATAGCCTGCGAGATGCCATCCCCTTCCCTCCTGACCCACACGCTGGTCTGAAGGTGACTGAGTCTGGAGGAGCTGGCACTCACCATGGTTACGTGCTCTCTGTGGTCCAAAAGGACCTTCATGATCTAATAAATGTGCAGATGCTGCCAGCATTAACTACAAACTAAAACCATGACAAATTTTAGTAAGACTAACTCTCTAACCAATGACTTTTTCAGCCTTTTCTAAAGAGAAATCTCTAAAATACAAACACCCACCAAATACCAGTCCCTCAATGTACGGAAGCTCTCATCTGTTCAGAAAGCCTGGCTACCCTGACAAACCTCTCAAAGGTCAGAACTGCGCTGCTTTTAAAACAAATCAGAAGCACTCAGATCCCACTGGTGGGCTGTGAGCCAACAGTCTCAGCAAGGCCCTGAGCTCACAATCGTAGGAACGGAACTCACAGCTGACACTCACACCAGAAGGATGCACAAAGCTGTCATTCTGTCAGAGCGAGATGCTGGAAACAAGAAAATGTACATCAGGAACAGGAAGTTAGGTAAGCTGTGCCACATATACCTTACCACGATGGAAAACATGAAGCAGCTCCACAGGCACTAACACAGAACAAACTCAAAGAATAAGTGGGGGAAAAAAACTGAGTACAGAAAAGTATCTATTCGCACAAACTCACACTTACACGCACGAGGCCACCCAAGGGATGTGAAGGAAGCGCCCTGGAGCTCAACACTGGGGGACAGGAACCAAGGCTTCCTGCGCCAGCCCACAGAGAAAACCTTGTTTTCAACAGAAACATAAAGACCAAAGTGGAAAAAAAAAAAAACAGGGGAAGACAAGACAGTACAGCTTTGGCCATCACAGCAGGGGTGATCTACCCCATCACCACAACTGTTAACAGTCCAAAGCAGAGGAATTTTTGCTATTTGATCTGAAAGCCCTAGGCCAGCAAGGCCCACACACACACACACACACACACCTGCCCAGCTGCTGGGGTTACTTCCATGTTCCCTGGGATCGCCTGGCGCGCGCCCTGGCAGTGTCCCCTGGAAGTGCTCCTCGCTGTGCTCACAGCGGAGCAGACCTCAAGTCCGGAGATGGTGGGCTCTCTGAGGCATCGGAAGTGCTGAGTGGGGACCAGACACGCTGTGCACTGCAGCGTTCCCTCTGGGCAGAGACACACACACACAGGGGTGCACAGGCTGGCATCCGGGACCACACACAGCTGGTCAAACGGGTGAAAGTCCACCCATGAGCAGCCTCCGTGGCCTCCTCCACCAAGAAATCACTCTTAAACCTGAGCAAATTAACAATGACTCACCAATACCACCTGACACCTGGTTCATATTTAAATGTCCATGTGTCCTCAAAACACTTTAATTGAGGTGTAACTGACACGTAGTTCAAAACATTTTTTTTAAAGCTCTTCTGTCCTCTCCCTCCAAACCAGGACCCAAGCAAGGCTTCCTCACTGCCTGTGGTCACTAAAAGAGGTTACACATCAGCACAGAACTTCCTTGGAGGTGCAGGGGTTGAGAGTCCACCTGCCGGTGCAGGGGACACAGGTTCAACCCCTGGTCCAGGAAGATCCCTACATGCCACAGGTCACAACTACTGAAGCCCAGGCTCCTGGGATCCGTGACCCACAGCAACGGGAGCCACCACGATGAGAAGCCTGTGCCCCTCAACCAGAGAGCAGATCCTGCTCGCCACAGCTGAAGAAAGTCCACATGCAGCAACAGACACCCAGTGCGGCCAGAAATAAATGAATAAAAATTCTAAAAACCATCAGCACAGCTCACAGACAATGCCAAGCATGGCGTTGGTGACACTGAGTTTCACCACCTGGCTAAGGTGGGAGCACGAGGTCTTTCCATTAGAATGACACACGAGTCCTTCTGCAACCTAGAAGTCATCAGTGGGGCGACCTTTTGTCAGTACTTGAATATTTTGAACCAAAAATTTTGCCCCAAAAGGTAAAAATCTTTAACCCAACTCTAATCCAGACTTTCAACCAAACGTCCAGTTAACAGGAAACGCAGGACAGAGGAACAATAAGTCAGACCCCAGAGCTAGACAACTCAAGGATGTTCTTCCACTTATGAGTGAATGATCTGGCTTCAGGAGTAAGAAACAAACAGGGTGCCTGATGCTAGAGACCCTAAAGGAAAGGTGTAAACACGGCTTGGGGTCAGCCAGGACCTAAGTAGGGCCCCCGCAAGCTATGCTATAGCCCATAGCACTACACAGCTCAAGATATTGGTGAGGGTGAGATGTCAGAAGGTCTACCTCTTGTTTCCAAATTGCCAGGCAGTGTACACTCCCCACAGACAATGCAAACAGGGCAAACTATTAACAAGAGTTGAATCAGATGGTAGCACATGGGTGATCACTGTACTCTCTCTGACTGTATATTTCTGAAATTTTTCATACTAAAAAATTGGAGAAGTGGACTCCCTAGTGGTCCAATGGCTAAGATTCTGTGCTCCCAATGCAGGGGGCCTGGGTTCAATCCCTGGTCAGGGAACTAGATCCCACATGCTGCAACTACAGCCCAGTGCTACCAAATAAATAAAATTTTTTAATTGAAGGAAAATTTTTAAATGTTTTTTTTTCCCCACTCAAGTTTGCTAAACTTAATAATAGGTACTTACAAAATCAACTAAAAGTACTCGTTAAACTGGATTATCAGATGATAGGGAATTAGTGTTTATTAAGTATGACAAAGATAATGTGATTGTGTGAGCAACTGGCCTACATGAAGTTTTTATGGACCTGTAGTTTGTTTTAAAATACCTCAACAACAAAATAATTAAGCAAATATGGCAAAATGCTGCTAAATCTAAATGATATACACAGGATGTTTATTTTACGATTCTGTTCTCTTTTAAAAAAAGGGGGCTCCTTAAAAAAACAAAAGAAGAGTGTTACTGGTGCAGCTGCTGTGGAAAACACTCTGGCAGTTCCTCCAAAGTCAGACACAGAACCACCGTGTGATCCACTAAACCCGCTTCCGGGTGTGCACCCAAAGAACTGAAAGCAGGAACCTGAACCAGGATTTGCACACCTGTGCTCACAGCAGCACTATTCAGAACAGTCAAAACATGCAAACCTAACCCTCAACAGAGAAATGGAGAAACAAAATGTGCTCTACACATACAACGCAGACTTTACAAGGGAGGAAATGATGCCACAACAGGGAGGAACCATGCAAACATCATGCTAAGGAGAAGAAGCCAGGCACAAAGGGCTACGTATGCAGAATCCACGTCCATGGCCCTCCAGACAAGTCAGTTTCATAGAGGTGGGGAAAGGAAGCCCGGACAGTCTCCCTGAGCAGAGGTGAAGGAGTTCTGAAACAGTAGTAATAGTCAAATGACACTGTTGATGTACTTAATGCTACTGAACTGGACATTTCCAAGTGGTTAAAATGGTCAATTTTATGTTATTTTATCACAATAAGTGAAGTGAAGTCAAGTGGCTCAGTTGGGTCCAACTCTTTGCGACCCCATGGACTGTAGCCTACCACGCTCCTCTGTCCATGGGATTTTCCAGGCAAGAGTACTTGGAGTGGGTTGCCATTTCCTTCTTCAGAGGATCTTCCCAGGGATCGAACCTGGGTCTCCCACACTGTAGACAGATGCTTTACCATCTGAGCCACCAGGGAGGTCTTATCACAATAAAATTTTTTTTAAAACCAAAGGATGAGAATACTTTGGCCACCTGATGCAAAGAGCTGACTCACTGGAAAAGACACTGATGCTGGGAAACATTGAGGGCAGGAGGAGAAGATGATGATGAGGATGAGATGGTTGGATGGCATCACCAACCCAGTGGACATGTATTTAAGCAAACTCCAGGAGACAGTGAAGGACAGGGAAGCCTAGCGTGCTGCAGTCCATGGGATCACATACAACTTAGCAGCTGAACAACAATAACCAAGGATGAGAAAAGTTTAAGAACATATAGATCCAGATAACAGCCCCCACCTCTACACCAAAGAGTGCCTAGAGACGACTCCACCTAGAAATGAACAAATGAAAGGCAAAACCAACACAGCAGGCAAGTGCTTTCTAAGCTGCTTCCAGAAAGCACCGGTCAGTGTCAAGGCACCTAAGACGAGGGCCCCCCTTCCTAATAAGCCTGTTTCTACTACATCCTCCCTGAGTCCACAAACCAAACACAAAGTTCTCACTCACGAGTAAGAAGCATTAAGCTTTCTCAATGGTGAGGGCCTGGACTGACTGGCTTCCCAGGATGTGGGAGACTGTGAAGACAGAGCTAGAATTCCCTTCTCTCTCCAACCTGCATTTCTCTTCTTTCACCCACGTGCTGTCAGAGCACTGGTGACAATATATCTTTAAATACTATTAGCTGTGCTCCATGGGAAACTAGGTCCCATGACTGATAAATTTTAAATCTGAAAAATCAGACCTTATATTTGTTTTTTGGTATGTTTTCTTCTCGCTTTGAGAGAAACCACGGGAAGAGGGAATGGCTTACTGTGGGGAGTGCTGGTTCTGCACCCAGCTCTACAGGAACAGTCTGCATCTGGATACCACGGACAGGGCACAGCAGCAGTGATGGGCACTCGCCCACCCAGCCTGGACGTGGGTCTGGGGAGAAGCACGGGGCCCTCCAGGTTGGCAGTCACCGAGCCTCGAGGACCTTGCCTTTACAGTCATGTCTGACAAAACTGGAGGGCACGGGTGAACAAACACCCTAACGGACACTGACTGCAAAAGAGAGAGGGGGATAGACAAGAACTGGAGGGTAAGTAAAACCAAAGTGTTGGAGTTGATTTTCCTTTTGAAATCCCTCAAATCTGTCTAAAAATAATACATCCTATTCCAAACACCTCAGTAAAAAATAAAGGCCCTGCACCCTTAACCAACCTGATGCCTTCAGCCCACACGTGAACCTTCCCCACAAGTTCTCGGGACCTGGCTGCCAGTGGAGGTAACCTGGACGTCCTGCCCCGACGGGCAGCACCCCGGCGGGGGGACAGGCACGCACTGGTGGCGCTGCTCCCTGCCTCACGCCCGCTCCACGGCAGGCTGCTGCAGAGTGGTGTTCACACGCACTCACTCCTGGTAAAGTCTGCCAACAACCAGCAGCTGCTTCCCACCTTTGTCGTCACCAATTCTAGATAAGTAATGAAAAACCCTCACTATAACGCTAACCTCAAAGCACCACCCCTCAACAGAATGAAGCCTTGATTATTCTGAAGTTCTCTAGGACGAGGTGATCTGGAAAGCTCACCGTGCCTAAACTGAGACATCTCACAGTGACACACCTGGGCACCAACATCAACAATCCCAAGCAGGTAAACATCCCAACACTGGCACGGACTCCCATCTGCTCCCCATGTGTCCCTCACCCAACGTTCAGTCCCTGGAGACTCAGTCATTAAGGGTTTCAGTGTCAGATATCTGACCTCAGCAAAGTGTAGGGTCACTAGAAGGCAGGTTTGTTCCTGCATAAAACAAATAGGACCCGATATAAAAAATACCCTAGTACTCAAAGTGACTTTAATGAAACTGAAGGCTATTTAAAGCAGCCAACTTCCTAGATTCATCAGCACTTAATACTTGCTTCTGTATAACCTCAACTTATAAACTGTGTTTACCTTGTTATCTTTTTAAGCAAATGCAGGTACAGACATACTAACAAGGACAGGCGCAGAGCAGTCCCCAGGCGGGCAGTGGGTAGGCTCGCCCTCTGCATTCTCACAACTAGATCTTAGAGTCAACTTCAGTATTTTTTCTTTTTATTGAAAAATAACTTAGATTACTATATAAATTGAAGGTGTACAGCATGATGGTCTGATTAACAGACACTGTGAAATGATTACACTAGGTTTAGCTGATGTCCACCTTCTCATTAGACACAAACCAAAGAAAAGGAAAATACCCTCTCCTTTGCCTGAAGACTCTCAGGCCTTCGAACCTCTCCTGGGTGTGACACACCACACCCAGAACTCAGCTGTCTTACAGCTGGGTTTGTACCTCTTGACCACCTTCCTTGCGTTCCCCTCTCCCCTCCTTCTGCCTCTCTTTTATGACTTCAGTGTTCTGTCTTGTTTTAGACTCCACAGGTAAGTGAGCTCACACAGCGTTTGTCTTTCTCTGACTGATCTCACTTACATAACACTCTCAAGGCCCCTCCGTGTTGCTGCAGACGGCAGGCTCGCCTCATTTCTATGGCTGAGCGGTAGTCCACTGCACATCTGCGCTGCATCTCCCTTATTCGTCTATCTCTTCGGCTCTCTCTTAGCTATCAGCAGCACTGCTTCAGTGGCCATGGCGGTGCCTATGTCTTCCCATCGTGGCGCCCCGCTCTCTCCGGGTGAGCGCTCAGGTGTGGGCTGCGGCTCACACAATGATCCAGTTTGCATGGTGTGGAGCCGCCGTTGTTTCCACAGCTGTGTCAGTCTCCATCCCCACCACTCTTGCTAGCTGTCTTGTTGATAACAGCCCACTCTGACAGGTGTGGGGTCACAGCTCACTGTCATTCTGATCTGCACTTCCCTGAGATTTGTGATGCTGAGCACCTTTCATGTACCTGCTGGTTGTTCATAAACCTTCTTTGGGACAATCTCTACTCAAGTCCCTTGGCCATTTTTTTAATTGCATTATTTGGTTTTTTGCTATTGAGTTGTATGAGCTCTTTCTATATTTTGGATATTAACTCCCTATCAAATACATGGTTTACAAGTATTTTCTCCCAATTCCATACATTTCTTTCCACTTTGGTAATAGCTTTCTTTTTAAATTAAACCAAATTATTAACATAAATTTGCTAACATCTAGAATTAACCTGACTTTTACATTTTACATCCCCAAAGAGTAGTTTTCATCACTTAATCAGTCTGTAACATTTGCAAAATAGGCCCCTGGGGATGAAACCAGCCAGCACCACCTCGCCACACAGCACAGGGGGCCTCTGGGCAAGGAATCTGGTGTGCTCTCCCTAGAAGGGCCAGGACAACCTTTTCTCCCCTCTGATGCAGGGACAATACCTGGAGAATCCACTCACTAGACAACATAACTATTAACAATGAGGGCTTACTTCTCTGAACTACAGGCTAGGTTTCCAAGTCAAACTGGAAATTCATTTAATTCAAGGGGGGAAAGTCTCGTGAGCAGAGTCTCATCTGTGTGACTCAGCTTACAGGTGACTAGTTGTATTTTCAGCAGTAAAGCTACAGTTTAGAGAATGTAGCCACTAACGACAGTCACCTACATGAGAAGTTTAGAAGGTACCTTAGCTTTTGGTAAGGACATGGGTCCTAGCCAGCTCTCAGGTCACTGCCCTGTAAACACCCAGGCCACGCAGGAAATAAACTCGTCAACATTAATCTGTTTGCTACAAATCTCTTCGCCTCCTTCAGAAGCCCACAACCCACTTCCAGCCTCCACAGAGAGGACAGAAGCTGCCATTTCCAAGCTCGCAAAGCTTGGCCCCTTACCACAGACACCTGGCACCCCTGCAGCTGGTCTTTGCTGCTGTGCGCACTTCAGCCTACAAATAGCTCAGTAAGAACAGAGTCTGTGGACGGGGTTGAGGGGGAGTACAGACTGCTTCCTTAGCTTAAAACCAACAGCCCAGACATGGACTTCAGCCCCACTTGCAAACACTTGGAAAGCAAGTAGCCTTTGCCCGTTTAGGAGCTTTTACAAATGAGGTTTAACAAATACCAACTTACAGGTGTCAGTAGAGCAAGTCACTAGCATGGTGTGCAGCTGTAGTGACACCAAGGCTGCAACAGCTTGTGTGGCCTCGAGTCTCCAAGGACATTTACATCTTAAAATCACAGGATATTCCTTTCCTGTCTGCGTTTTTGTTTTTTTTTAAGTTATTTTTACAGAACCCTCTTCACTGAAAGCCCAATCCTCAAAGGCAGCCCTGGATAAACAAAGAAATAGTGCCAAGCCTGCCTCGGGGAGGGCGAGAAAAGGCCAGAGGGCACCAGCTGTCTGAGCCCCTGCCCACCCCAGTCCCACTCCTGTGCTGCTGCACAGCCATCACCACTGCAGTTAGTTCGGAAGCAATGATGAAGACGAGCTCTCTCCCTCCAGCGAGCAGCAGCTGTCAGCCGGCAGAGGTGAGATGTCCCACTGTCATGGAGGGGTGGTGACACGGGGACCTGGCAGAGCAGGGAGAGTGTGAATGAGAATGAACACAAAGCCAAGCACCTCGCAGCTGAGCAGCCCAAATCGTCCACTTCTGCATCCGCAATGAGACTGCAAGCAATTCAGGGCCCTGCCAGAAACAGTACAGCCTACAGAGGCCATCCCCCGCTGAAGGCCAGCAGCCAGATGCCCTGAGTGTCACTGCTGCCCCGCCCACGGCCAGACCAAAGGACGAAGTCCGTGTGACATGGCACATGACCAGCGTGCTGTGACAGAGCAGGGCAGAGGCTCTGTTCTGATGGCATGAAGCCAACCAACCGCGCCTACTCACGCAAGCAGGCCCCCATGCAGCCTCAAAGCACACGAGCTCCAAGCAGACACTGAGGCTCTCCTGCCAGGTGCCACTCCTTTCTTAGCCGAGAGCCTTTTAACATCGATCTTCTGGGCAAACACTGGCTAAACATCTAATCCTATGTGCATAACGTGCGCAGAACTATGAGAGACACAAAGCAGACAGCATCCAGGAGAAGTCTAAGATAGGGCGGTCCTTCTCCTCTGGATACATCCACCACCTCCACCGTAGGCTGCTTCTCCAGCTCCTACCACTCAGACCCAGAGCTACTCTGCTGGGCCTGCAGTTGAACACAGGGGACAAAAGAGGTGTTCGAGCCAATCACAGGCTCCTGGGGAGTGACCCACTCCTCCCTGCACTGGGACAAGCACCAGAGATGGGGCACCTGGGTCTGTCACAGCTCCACAGGCAGGGCACCTTCCATAAAACTGGTCATCCCTCTCAATCGACCCTCAAGTATGTACATCAACACTTGTCAGGAAACACTATCCTGCCCACACAGCCCACTTTCAAGATTCCCTGGACACTCTGAGGACTGCTTTATGACGGGAGGCCCTCCCTGTCCCCTGAGTGGCCTCCGGCCAGGATCCAGCAGACGCACTTCATTCCTCAGTCACTTTCCCAGGACATCATCTCTGCCATGTATGTGAACTCAGGCATCATTCCTACAGCAAAATCTCAGCCCCGTCATCTATCTCTTCCTGGTCATCATCACATACTTCTCCCCATAAATGGTGTTCCCACTTTCCCTAACAGTGTCTCTTCCACTGAGAACTTTTTAAACCTGATATTCATCCCAAAGCAAAGGCCAGCAGGGGGACAAGAACAGCCAGAAGATGAGGCAGAGCCTCTCATGAGCAGTGGCCACCTGGCCGCTCTCCCTCCGCCCGAGCCCTAGATTCTGCCTTCTCCCGGCCCCAAACCCAGGCGCAGGACGCTCACTGCCAAGCCTTCTGCCCACCATGCACTGGCGTACCTCTAGCCTCTCTGACACCACCCACTCCACATGTGCTCTCCGCCTCCCCATCCCTATTAGCAGGGCCCTCGTCCCCAGAACACACATTCAGACCGCGCTCTGCTTTCCTGGCTTCAGCTGCTACCGGCTCCTGCCTGGGCTCCGGGCTGTCCTCACGTTACCACCCGTCCTGCCCACCTTTGTCCAGAGCCTTCTGACTCTGCTACTGCCCCTGCTCTGCGCACCAGAGCGCTTCCACACCTCCCAGAGCTCACAGTGCCCTGGCCCCTGCAGGCAGCTCCGGCCCCACATCCTCCTTCCTCTCCCTGAATCCACCACGCAGTCCTGCACACAGTGAGCAACCAATAAACATCTGACTACATCGGTGGAACGTGGGGAAAGCTGTCTGTCCAGTCTCAGAGGCCCCTCCCTAAGACATGTACTCACCCCAGTTCCCAACTATTCTCCCAATACACAGCAGACCACATTCAGAAAAACCAGAAGTCGGCTACACAACTGTGATACACAGTGGCTTTACACAGTGCCAAATGGGTGAATGGTTACGACGACAGAAAAAAACAAAGACTGTACTCTTCACAACGGCCAAGGTCATGAAAAACAAGGAAAGCCTGAAAACCTGTTCCAGACAGGAGGAGACTAAGGAGACATGCAACTAAATGCCACGTGGGATCCTGGAGAAGGAAAAGGACATTAGTGGAAAGTGAGTGAAATCTAAATGCATCAGGGGTTGAATTAACAGCATAACGTATCAATGCTAATTTCTTAGCTTTGCCAACCTTAACGTTGCTATGTACGATATTAAAGATATTAATAATAGAGGACCTGAATAAAGAATATAATGGAACTCTCTATTATTTTTGTAACTTTTCGGTATATCTAAAATTATTCCAAGAAAGAAAGTTTATTTAAAACAAAACCTTGAGACTTCCCAACAGTTCAGTGATTAAGACCACACTTTCACTGCAAGGGGGCACACATTGGATCCCTGGTCAGGAAACTAAAATACTGCATGCCAAGTGACGCCGCCAAAAAAATAATAAGACATTTAATTTTTTAAATGAAATTAAAATGTTTAAATAAAGTTTTAAAAAAAAACAGTACTTTATACAGAATGTGCGTTTCCACCATACCCTGTCAATCCCAAGCTACACTAGCTGACCAATGGTACTGCGTCTTCCAGGAATCAAGAGAGCTCCGATGAACTGAGGCCAAGCGCCAGAGCCTACTGCACGCTGACCTGACCCAACCTCACCTGTAAGGCCAGCATCTAAGGACACCAAGCCTAGTGCGGTCAGCAGAGTGACTCCCCCAAAGAGGTCCACATCCTGATCCCTGGCACCTCTAGACATCTCAGGCTAGTAATCAGCAGACAGGGGACTGACTACCATGGATGATTCTGGTGAGCCCAACATAACCACAGGGGTCTTTAAAAGTCGAAGACAGAGGCAGAAGAGAGTCAAAGGAGGACGTGACTTTGGAATAAGGTCAGAGAGAGGCAAGGTTGCCAGCTTTAAAGATGGAGGAAGGGCCCATGTGAAGAGCCTCCAAAAGATGAAGAGGCAAGGAAATGAAGTCTCCCTGGAACTGGCAGAAGGAACCAGCCCTGGTCATTTGTTACGCAGTCACAGAAAATAAGCAGTGACAGCACTGAAATGGAAAACACAAGCGCTTCTCCAAACCCTTAGACCATGTTTCCCCCACCCTTCACAGCCGCCTGAGTCAACCCCCACCCCTCCACCTCCCTTCCGGGTCCCACCTCCCTCCAGCCAACAGACTTGGAGGCTTAGAAGAAAAACATCAAGGAAAAGGAGATGCTATGGGTTAAATTATAAGAGATTTCCCCCCAACTTTCTAAAATTTCACTGTGCCATTAAATAACTTTTTTTTAAAGATTAGTTATTGCTTAAACATGCTCTTTAAAAAGTCAGTCATCTGATGAGAACCCAGATTCAGCAGAATCAGATCTAATCACTTTACCAAAGAAAAACAAAGTTCACACGTACCTCACTAAGGTCATAGCTGCTGAAATCACTCAGGATATGAGTGAAAGCACATGTTACTTTTCTAAGTTTCATACTAAATGATAAGGCACTTCAAAGATCACCTTTCCCAAGTACTAGGGGAAAATTTTCCCCATAAGAAAACATTCTGAGTTTAAGCATATTTCATATATTAACCTCTAAACTCAAAAACTTCAAATTCTAGATGGACTCTTCTCAAGATAATGGAAGTATCTATGTAGGTAAGCTAAAGTTAAATATATTAGGAGCCAATCATACAACTCTGGCAAGGAAAGAATTCACAAAGTCTAGAAATTCCTTGAAAACATAATCACCTTGAGGGCTACAGTTTCCAACCCCTAAGGCTGGCCGTTCTCCTCTGTAAGCATCCAAAAGGGTAAGATTTCTTATAAAATGTTCTGCACATCCTTTAATTAGTCAGGCGTTTTAGTAATTTTTTTTTTTTTTTTTTTTAGTTAATTCCTTCAAGAGTGGTGTCTTGGGGTTTTGTTGAGTTTTTATTCTTACTTCCTGTTTTACAGGATGTAAAACCACATTTAGAAGCACACTAGCAAGGCTTAATCTCTTAAGAGTAATAAGGTTCTCCACTGCATTTCTCATGCTCTCTGTTTTAGGTAAGTTTACACAATATAGCCGTAATAGCTTCAAGTCTACATTTTCACCCTGAATTAAATGAAAGTTTTACTTTGCTGGATATGAATGAAGTAAAAAAGAGAAATACAAAAACACTGTAACTTTAGCCCAAACCTTATGAACCAAGCACCTTCCCGCAATGCCCTCATTATTTAGAAACGTTCATTATTCCAGCACATTCGCATTCTGGGTCTGAGGACAACCACTGGAAGGGGAAGAGGATGGGACACTCTATTGACGAGCTGAGAACTACCTACTTGCTGTATTTTAGATGAAAAATAATCTCTGATATCAGCAAGTTATTAGGCATTTACAAATTAAATTTCAATCCCAGCCCTTCTTAAACGTCACCTTTTTAGTTGAACAAGTGGCTGGAGAAGGAAGGATTTTATAACTTTTAGTTAACCTTGACCAAAAAAACCACTTATTTTTCAATCTAAGTGATCAAAAATGTTTTTAGTTGAGAAAAGGCCAACATTATGTCATGATGAGGTGCACACTGGTTTCTTTACAAGTGGAAAAAGAACACCTACAGATTTTCAGGATAATAAATAATTCACCGCACAGATGCCAAGGGCAGGACTGGACATGCGGGTCTCGCCCAGCCAGCAAGCACTCTGTAACTCAGACTGCACCACTCATCTCGATCCTGGCTGGGGTGGGCTTCCCAGAAGCCGCATCCTGCAACAGGATTTTCAGTCATTTCAGCCCTTGAAATATCTGAGCTATATTAATAAGCCAGACTTCTTGTATTTTTACACTGAAAACCCCCTTAACTGTTTACTCAAAGGATCATAGTTGGAACTGATGGTTTTCTCAAGTTCTAGAATATGTCTTTAGTTTCAAAAACAACCAATCCCCCTCACCTAAAATGTTAAAACCACACAAACCTAAACCTACTGTTATCTAAACCAAGAACTCAAGTCTTTATCACCCAAATTATGTCCACAATTAGGGTTTTCAATAACAAGGGTTTTCAATAACAATCTTTTCCCAAGTACATAACAGGTTCATTTTTTAAACTTTAGAAAACATAAACCACACACAACCCTATTTCTGTGAATTTCTCCCCAAAGAGATTTTTTTTTTCCCCCTCATTAAAATACCAAAACTGAGCAAGAGGATAAGGGATAAACGTAAAGGAGGCTGCCTCCATTCTGGAGAATTTATATTGCTTTGGCCTTTTTTATTACAACTGCTCGGGAAGTTAAAACTAAATCAAAAAATGCTAAACCTTTCAAGGGACTCCACTATGACACTAAACCACTGTTGACATGACACATGAGCAGCACCAGCAGCAGAGGACACCTGGCCAGCCTAACTGTGGCCCCAACACAGCAGTCCTACCAAAACCGCTTTCACA
This sequence comes from Neotragus pygmaeus, assembly GCA_006410875.1. Taxonomy (NCBI): domain Eukaryota; kingdom Metazoa; phylum Chordata; class Mammalia; order Artiodactyla; family Bovidae; genus Neotragus; species Neotragus pygmaeus. The sequence goes on along the minus strand of SJYV01034227.1, from coordinate 1,717,627 downwards.
GAGAATATTCTTCTTCCACAAAGAGAACCCGCCTTCAATTACATACATTTTCCTTTGTCTCTTGTTTTGTGCCAACTGTAAAAGTCATGCCCCACACCTTCCTCTAAATTGTAAAGGTAAACTTGTAATGATAACAAATGGGAAAACAGCTAAAATGTACATAGCATAATTTCTAGTCATTCAAATAAATGTTCATAATCCTAAATTTGTCCTTTCAAAATTACTCAAATACTTCCATACAGAGTATTTGAACAATTCAACAAATACTTCTTGAGCCAATTCTGAGACTATGGTCATTTCTAGCCTGTAACTCGGATGACAAAGAGACCATGCCTACCTTTATGAAGTTTACAGCCCTGCTATCACGGGGCACATACAAACCAATCACATCTGATCAACTGTGTCAAGTTCTACATGGCTTACAAGGTGGGGTTATAAGAAGACTCTGTGAGGAAGCATATTTAACTAAGACCCAAAGGCTGAGCAAGGGTTATCTTAGAGGTTTTGGGGTGGGGGCAAATAGGGAAGAGTTGCAAGGGAGACAATAATGGATACTCAGCAAGACCCTGGTCCAGGCAGAGGGTCACCTAGAAAATGAAAGGCCAGTGGAGCCAAAGCATCAGCAGTTGAAAAGACCTGAGTGAAGTGTGTGTGTGGGTGGGGAGCGGGGTGGTCACACAATCAGGGTTAGACTGATTAATAATCATCTGGGACAGTTTTCTTAAAAATGCTTGCAGTTCTAGCATATACATAAAACACTAAATAAATAAAACACTATTTGGGCTTCCCTGGTGGCTCAGTGGTAAAAAATCGGCCCGCCAATGCAGGAGACATGTCATCTTCGGTCCAGAGAGATCCCAAGAGCCAAGGAGCAACTAAGGCCCTGCACCACAACTACTGAGCCCACACACCGCCAACTACCGAAGCCTGGGCCCCTAAAGTCAGTGCTCCACAACAAGAGAAGCCAAGGCGACGGGAAGCTCTCGAACTGCAACTGGAGAAAAAGTCCACGTAGCAATGAAGACCCAGCACAGTCATATATTAAAAAAAAAAAAAACTATTTGGTCCAAAGCTGAATTTGAAGAAAATTTTAAATAAGAAGAGGGAAGAATGGGAGTTAAGAAACGCACAGAAGAATGCTAACAAAAACATACATTTATGTACACAGCTGAGCCTGACTCTGGCTTAAAAGATATAAAGAATAACATCCATCAAACAACAACAACATAACCACTCGGAATAGAAACATCACTATCAGAATTAACAAAGTAGGTGTTAAAGTGGATCCTTTCCTAAGCCTTTTTAAAAAGGCTTTCTAACTACCTGCATTCCAGGTGCCGGGGATTGACCTTTTTTTTTTCTGTATAGCTTTAAGATAAAACTGGAAAAGTTGAACTGCAAAGAAATTCCATTTGAAATTCAAATTAAGAGAACACATATGAAAACATTTCAAGACAGTTTAACTTTCAGTTATTTGCGTTCACTTATTTTTTGCGTTAAGTTTACCAAATGGCCGAGCTTGATACCCAGAGCACTGACTGAACGACAATAGTGAACTGACCCAGTGCGCGGCCAGACAAGCAATGCGGCTTCAGTCTCACCTATTAACTCGCGAGTATCTTGCTATTAAAGGAAGTTCATCCATTACACTTTCATTTGAGACATGAAGGGACTTACACAGGATAATGGACAGATCAAAACACTTATTTTGGCAACAAATGACGATTATGCCCTGAACTGGCATTTGCTGGCTCTCTAATTATGTTATTTAATTGATGATGGGCTCAGTGCCACCCTATGCAAAGTAACTCCTCTCTCATACTGGATGAAATGGAACCTTACTATGTCAAATGTACTTAAAAACTCAAGGATCACAAAGGATCTTGACAAATACTCTTCAATACAAATAGCATAGTTTCTTTAACTCTATATGCAGAAAGTCCTACTTGTCACTGTATCAACATTGTAATTAAAGCTGAGATGACAGCCACTGGTCCCAAGCAGCCCATCTGGTTTGGAGAGATGAAAGGCCTGCTGTGCGGTGTGATTATCACGCCCGGGCCCGCAGCACACCCAGAGAAAAACATCCAACAGTAGCAACCCAGAGGTACAACTGCAAAGGAGGAATTCACGATTACATGACACCTTTAAAAACAAACTTCTGGTAAATCTTGTTATGCACATTTTCACACACACACAAAAAAAAAAAACTTAGAAGAAAAAGACCTTTTCCAAGTTCCAAATCTGGGTCAAATTTGGCACTATCTTTGGGCAGCTTTT